>JAHWFP010114809.1:0-23792 GCA_023313725.1 Lithobius niger | reverse complement strand
ATCATGGTGCTGTTTCAATGCATGGGTGCATTTTTATTCGAGCATCATGGTGCTGTTCGTTTGTGTACATTGTTATTCCAGCATCGTGATGTTGTTTGCAGGGGTACATTGTTGTTGATACATTATGCTGTTAAGGATTCACACGCATTGTGAACAAACTTGACATGCGTCTAGATATATATGGACCAGCCCCTTATGCACCATAAGTTTTATCTCGGATATCACTACTTTCAATGGCATAAACTTAGGTGTTTTTGTGTGATTAAAAAATAACACGAAACGGAATAAAACTAATGTTGAATGTAAGACACGTTGAACGTCAACTCTATGAAAAAAGCCCTGAAAATTTATAAGTTTGAAATATTGGTTCATTTTGTTCCAATGATACGACCATTAATTTAAATATGTGACACGCATGGCTTTATGTCGCGTTTTACGTATCTTTATCTTCACGGTTTGAATCCACAAATAGGGCACAGAGTTGATATGGATAAGTTTGAAATGAACCCGATAGCGGAATCAAGAGGTACCATCAGAGGCAGACTGGCCTAGGTCCCAAGCGCCCCAGGCCGTCGGTGCCCCTTCCTCCCCTTTATCGGCCAACTTCAGCTTCCCAATCCTTAATTAAAAAAAAAGGCTGTGAAAAAAATACTGATTTTGCCAAGTTGTATAATTTTTAGAATCAAAATTCAATTCTAAAACTATCAGCACAGCATTGGAGTACTCGTAGTGTTGGCAGATATACTACATTGTTCTCATCAAACTGTTTTAATTTTACTCACGTTGTGCATATACCGTTACCTTACTGCCACATCCACGTGGCTCATTTATTTATTTATTTAAATTAGTCGTAGCATCATAAGGCATTAGAACGACAGTGGCTGCACTGTATTGGAGTATGCTGAGCAACCAAACTTTTGTTGAATGCACGACTTGTCATTCACGACTTGTCTGTGCTGTTAGTAGCGCGGGGCTGCTGACTGGGCTTCGGCTGGGCCTAGTTGTTTGGGATATAACTGAGCAAAAGATTTCTCAATTTTTCAATTTGGTAGTCCATTTTTTTTTAATGTTCTGTCTCCGGCAGATGACCCCTCCCTTACTGCCCGCCCATACTTGAACATAGCAGTTCATCGTCATTCCTTATAGCCTATGAGTACAAAATGTACACTAAGCCAACCCCTAATCCTCAATAGTTAGCTGTGGGCCTGTTTATATAATTCTAAACTGAACTCAGTTTAATTTAATTTGGAAAGAAAAAGTCTAAAAAAAATGATGTATTCACAATTAAGATTTTACAAAACCTGCCATCCTAAAGAACGAATAAGAAAAAATAAATTGCTCTATTACGCTATTTTAGTGCTCGCTGGAGTCCAGAAACAGGTACTAAAATAGCGTAAAATGCTTCAGCTTCCGGGGCTCTAATTTGGGGCATAATAAGTATGAAAGCTATCTGTTTAATTACTGAAGCAGAAAGCTTTGGTGTGGCCTTTTCACCGTGGTCTTTTCAATGTAAGTCAGCGTGATGCCCGTTTTGAGGAGAGAAAACAAAATTTCTCGCCAATTGTAGCAGACTGTTTGCCGAATTTTGTAATGGTGTGTTCATTGGGAATAAGATTTCATAAAAGTTTGTAACATAACTAATTCCCCTAATACACTGTAACAACACAAACGAGCTTCTGCGGCTTTTACGTACTTTTGATTAAATTAGCTGGTAATCCGTGCAACCATCTAACCCATTGGTATGTGCCCGTGGGTGGCTTCCATTACTCGAATACAGAATATGCTGCTCAAGAGCTATCATTTACCATTGCTGTCTTTGATGATGATGATTATAGTTCCCACGCCTACGGTACTGATAATGTAGATATTCATGATTAGCTGTTTAGTGTTAATTAGTTGGAATACCCGCGTTCGGGTGTGAGCAGGGAATTTATGATTTCTATGGTTAGTTAGTGAATAATGATAAATAACAATAATTTATTCCGCAAGAGCACTGAAAAGGTATACTTAATATACTTAAAGGATTAAAACTGCGTACACAGGACCCAACAACAAACTACAACAAGCAAGAAAGCACAACCAAATGTCTGTGTACACATCACAACAATCATAGGGAATTCCAAGTCTTAACAACACTGTTTGGAAAGCTGTTCAATCTCTAATCCTTTCTGCTGAGGTTAACGACCAGCTTCAAAGGATACCCACGAATGAGCCCATTTCGCAACGTGAACAAAGAATGTTGGTGTAGCCACGAATACTCTGTGAATATAGGATGTTTAACATAGATCTGCCATATCAATGACATTCTACGCAAACGATTCCAAGCCACTGATCCGTAGCCGCTCTGCATAAGAAAAATATGCCAGTCCCTGTAGGAACTTGGTGAAGCTTCTCTGAACTAATTCCATTCAATCAATGTTGCCAAGCAAGTAGGATGACCACACTGGGCTCGCATACTCAACGACCAGTCTTGCGTCCATCGTAAAAGCCCAAATAAGGTTGTTTACGTCACCCGACTTGAACCAGTGTTTAATAATAGCTGTCTGTTGCGACCCAGCATGAACAACGCTACTAGTGCAATGACAATTTCAAGCTATGGTATGAAAGCATGTGTTAATCTTTTGAACACGTCAAAGGATACAGTCATTAAGACACATGCTGTGTCGCCGCCAAGATTCATTGACAACATCACAGTCCGTCCTATCTAGATAAAATCAAGAATAAAACCCCTATAAATTCTTGATAAAATGTATAAAATGAACATGCGACCATTTGTGTATTTTTTTTGGAGCGCAGCTCCGCTATGAAGACACTCCAATGTAATCTTAGACCGCACATCACGCAAAAACCACAAGGACTATCCAAACCAAACTTTGCATACAGTAGCTCGGGAGTCCGGACAAGGTTTATCAAAAGAAAAATCCGGAATCGAACATGGGGTTGAAGAACCATCAGGGTGACAAAATGGACCAATAGCAAGAGCCAAAGTCAAAACAACGAGACGCGAAGCGTTTCTAATTGTTCGAGGCATCCGATTGTTAAAAGATCGATTGTTGATGATAAACAGGCGGCCTTAGGGCTTCGTCGGGCAGATGACCGGGTGTGGTTAACGCTCGCTAAAAACCCTTTGGCGGCGTTAGGCGGTAATAATCCAAATTCACGATATTTTCACTTTTCGTTGACTGATTTCGACGTTTGAATACACCATTTTCACGGTTTTTTCGCTACCCTTCCATTGGCCTAAACCCCAAGCAGCTGTCTCTTGTTGTTTAGAAATTACAAGGCAAATCTGATCCAATCCGATTGACAGCCGAACAGGAAAGAAAGCGGAGCCCGCGCTATTATGTCGACAGTGCAACTGATAACGGCCCTAGTATATAGCTGTAGTTTGGCTGTGTTCAGGAATCTGAGGGAAAATAACAATGCGACAGAAAAGATTGAAACCTCGTTTGATTGGGAAAATTTGGTCGCTGTGACAACATAAAAGTCACTATTAGTGAAACAGCTTAACGTTTTCTTGTTTAAAAAATGTGTGACTAACGTTGATATTTACTTAATACTAGTGACTAGCTAGCTAATTTCACGAAAATACATTCTTCCATGCGGTGCATAAAAGCTGAAATTTTGCAGATAGCTACAGTTTAACCTCGGAGTGTGCTTTTTGCTGTTTTGGGGGAAGCGTAATTCAAAGTTACCAATCAATCTCAGTATAATTTAAACGGCACAGCCATTATTTTATTTGTTTTTAGCATTTTTACTTCAATAATACGACAATGAACAACATATTATGCTTAGACCAATGAACACAAAGACACGAGTGCACAGCTAAACAACAACAGCACTGAAGAATTGTTGATCTTCTCACTACTAAAAAAAAGCGAGATCGGTGACTTTTCGCCAAAGACATAAGACACACGTAAACCAACATTAATTCGTACTAAAGCCAAAAAAAGGGGGGGGGGGGGGGGCAAAAAAGCTGGAATTTCAGCTCTTTCAACTAGTAATTGCTAACAAAAAAAATGGGTTTTTAGCAACTTTGACCAAAAAGATGTGATATCTCTCCAAAACAAAACTTGTTAAGGATTCCCACCAAGTTGTTTGGTCGTTTGAAGTCGTAATGTCAAAGGGCAAACTCTTTTGCCAAGTCAATCTCACCTGCTAAGACTTAAAACGTTAAACGAAATATTGAAAATTGCGTATAGTAGGAAAAAAAACAGATTTTTCATTTAACCTTCGAATTACTACCCATCTATGTACTCACATGCTCGGTGGGATTAGCTAGGCGAAAGAGCTTGGCGTTTGATATTACGACTTCCAATGACCAAAAAGCTTGGTGGGAATCCTTAACAAGTTTTGTTTTGGGGAGATTATTGTATACTGCATTTTACTTTTTAATTTGCTATTTCTTAGTTTTATTTTGTCGCATGATAAACATTTGTATGCCGGGTTTTTCTCCAGTGTGTGTACGTTCATGATAGACCAAATTCTGCTTTAACCCTTTGACTGCTGAATTAATTTTCTGTCTCCAAAAAAATAGGGGTAACCTGGACGGGACTCGCACTAGCAACTTGAAGGAGTTCTTTAAGGATACGCCTCTACCAACTCGGCCACGGCACGTCTCGAGAGTCGGTTTGTTAAGGGAACCTAGTATTGTTGTCGTTTCTCCATTGTTGGCCATCTCGTGCATACTTTGGACTCTGTTTTTAGGACTCAAAGCTGTGCTTGTGTTTTTGGCGAGTATACTCGTCGCCAGCACTTTAAGGTTAAAACACAACTTTCGTCGCACACCACAGATTTGTACTGTTTTTCTCCAGCGTATGTAGATTCTCTGTTAGTTCTTGTGTATTTCTGTTACTTTATGGGTTTTTTGTTAATCTTGTTTTCATCTTCTTTCCATTCACTGTAAAATACTGTATATTTCTAATTCATTTGATTTTGTTTGCTTTCTAGCATGCTATGCTGCTCCAAAATATGGCACTTGCCCTCAAGAAATCAAGAATCAAGGGGTCTATCCATGCACTGTGGATGCTCAATGTTCAGGAGTCCGTCTTTGCTGCAATGGTCCTGAAGGGAGGAAGTACTGTTCGGACCCTTTTGAGTCCAAGGATGATGCATGCCCAGACGAAATGATTGGGCCAGGAACTTGTAAGCATGAAGTCAATAACCTAACTATTTAATCAAATATTTTTCAGATTAAACGTAAGCCCCGTTCGGTCACTGTCCTGATGTCGGGCGGTGTTTTCAATAATCCAAATGGCTTGTGCACAGATTAGAGAACAACCGCCGGGGCTTCTCTGATCTGTGGGTTTGTGGGCTTTGCTATGGGTACTGTATGGCAGGTCATCACTCGTGTTCTGCTGTCCAGCTCTGTTGATGACGGGGAGGAAAGCTTATACCTTAAACCAAGAGTGAGATAGGTGGTTCTCACTCTTGCTTAAACCAAAAACATCTATAAATTCTTGCTTAAACGCATGACTTACGTGTATGCCTTTTACTGACAGTGAGCACTTCACTGTTAGTAAACGAGGGGTGAAATTGTATTCCTTTATGTAATGAGACAATTTCTGGACATTCTACGGTAACCATTGCTCCTCTTTCAAAATTAGGCACTTTTTAAACCCAGGGATGTTTTTATGGGGGGGGGGGGTCGTGTCACCCCCCTCCCCCAAGTTTGGCCAGTTGGCAAATCAGTCGGCCAAATTACATAATTTTTGGTCAGTCGGCAAATCAGCCCGAAAAATTACATAAATTTTGGCTAGATGGAAAATTATGTCGGTAAATTTCTGGTTTACACCCCTCCAACTTTTATCCTTCCTGACGTCTCTGACTAAACCCCATACCTGCCCTCCCTTACAGTTTGATACTGTCAAAACACTTTAGTACACATTTATAGCTAAAGTTGATCCAATCGGTTTTTTGTTGTTGTTTTTGTTAAAGCTTTCAGTGAGGCTTTCGAATTTACAATAATTTTTCATCAGCAATTTTTTTTTACCCAAAGTTAAAAAAATTGCTTTCTTCTTTCGTCATGCCCACCTGTAACTAAATATTTTACATGACGGGAGACTCAACACCAGCTATTCGTCGTACGTCATTTGCGCTGGAGTGTGCTGCAATCTGTTGGCTAGCGTGTTAACTAATACAGGACAAAAAAAAATTCCAAATGAAATAATGCTTACAGTTTTTTTAGGAACCACATTTCTTCGCAGTGGAATCCAATTTAAAAAATGTAACAACTGATTGATGACGTTAAGCCAAAACACTTACTGATTTTAAAAGTTCTTCATAATTAGTCATATATTTTTATCAAAATAAAAAAGTACATGGTGTGCGTGGCGGGTACATAAATGTTAACTGAGCCACGGGCCAGTGCAGCTCGTCCGTCTCGATAAACGCCACTGTTACAACAGCTATCGAGAACCTATATGATGTAGGAGTAGAGAGATGTAGGAGTTGGTGTCACTGCGGAAACTGTCGTAAAGCCATCAAGTTGCAGGCTCTTCTTGACCACACGCGTAGTGTTAGTTGTAGTTTAAGATGCGCTCCCAGTCGAAGCCATGGTGCCAGAAGGAGAGAGGGGCAATTTTGTAAGGTAATATCAATCGGAAATTCCTAGAATCTTTGACATGCCACAATCGACACGAGTACGAGACATCAAAGGGCCCTTCTCTTTCGGAAAATCCAAGGGGTAGCTGAGGGCAGGATCGAACCTAGGGCCTCTTGCACATGAAATGGATGTGCTAACCATTCAGCTACCTTGCCCCATCATGGAGCAGTGATATTAGAAGATAGTAAAGGCAGTGTCCTAACTCTTTGAAGAAAAGTAACACCCAGTCTTCTTCCATCACCAGGTTTTGGACTAAACGGTAAATCATCTTACTGTGTTGCCAGAGCTATGAGGGGCATGGATTTCAGAACCCGTTCTTTAAACAATCTTTTTTTTTGTTTGCATCGTTATTGAGCCTTTCTTTATTTGATTGATCTATATTTCGCAAAAAAAATTCCCTGTGTAAACAAAGATGCGTTGCAGAACCCAGGAACCACAGTGGAGACCAGTGTGGGGCCATATAGACGAAAAAAAAATTCACATGTCGAGATAGATGATTATTGGGCTTAAAGGCACCTTTTCAACTGCTAGATGCATTACCATAGAATCTTCGAGCAATATAAAGAAAATAAAAAATGGATGAACACTATTCGCAGCAGCGCCGTGATTTTCATAACTAAAATGAAATCACGTGACTCACATCAGCCTATTGAATGACGTAGAATCTGGAATGTGGATACTGTGTTTAGAATATGGGCAACGCTATCGAAATGGTGAACAGGCGCCTTTAACCGTAACCCTCGAACGCTACAATGCGTTTGTATTGTTTATATTTTCTCTTGCTTGTATTTCTCTTCAAGTATTCTGTCTTTTTTCGTTAAAAACAATGTAAGCTAAACCACGACCGACAATATTTAGCTTTTATTTCCATCATGTAATCCACCCACGTATTCTTTAGGATACGGCCTGTCGCTGTTTCTAGCAAGGTGAAAATGATGATTTGGGGAAATGTATGGAAAAATGATCCGTTTTCTGGCAGGGGACAGGCTGTGTTTCTGACTTTATACTGTGCTGACATAAATAAGTACATTTTATCTTGTTGGTTGAGGGCATGAGGAGGTAAGGCGCATAAAATGGCGGCTGCAACTCTGTAAATAATGTCTACCTTGGTTCTGCTCAGAAGGACTATCCATCAGTTTTTCGGTAAGGGTGAAACCAAGAATTTATAGGGTTGGTGAGGAGAATTTGTGACTGAGACCCATACAGAAACGTCTTAGATTCATTCCTATTAGTTCTGTCTAAGTTTATAGAGGGCGCCATGAGTTTTAAGTGGGAATTTCTACTCAGTTTTCAGACTAAAACCAAACTAAACGAAACTAGCTTGTATTTAATTATTATTTAGTTTAACTAGTTGTAATTCAGTTTGCTTTAGGTTTTGGGCTGAAAAATGAACAAAAATTACCATATGGAACGCTTGGCGCCCTGTGAAAACTTGGAGGATGGAACCAATAGGAATGAATGTAACAAATTTCAATAGGGACTTTTTAGAGTTACAAATTCTCCTCCCCAAGCTCATAAACTCTTGGTGAAACCTATCAAAACGAGATGTGCCGTTTTTTCTTAAGTAACAACGAATTAATGTTTGGCTTATTCTTTTTACCTTTACAGATAATTGCTTTTTGGATAACAATTGTGCCGGTCTTCGCAAATGCTGTCCTGTGGTTGCCGGTAACTACTGCAACATGAAGTGTACAGAGACGTCGCCACCGACGATCCCACCAACACAACTTCCAAACACGGTAAAGTAAATTATGTCAGAAACCCAAAAGGGTGAAAGAGCTGCCAAATTTGCTGCCAGTCAAAGTAAAAATATCAGGGCAAAAGTAGATAGTGCTGAATTTCTAGCTAACGTGTGTTTTGGTTGAATAATGCGACTGGATGTGACTGATGCGATAAATTAGGTGGCAGTCACTTCTGCTCTCTTATCACGACCATACATCGCCTATTAAACGCCCATGGGCTTCAAATTAATTCAATAAAAAAAAGAGGGGGTGGACCGTACAACGTTATGATTCATTTTTCGAATCTTACTTCTGTACATGAAGGGTGTCTAGGCCTAACTCCATCACACAAAATTCGGCGTTTATGCAATCACTCATGTACATGATCGGGGTGCGGTCTAAGCATTAACGCAATGCCGTTATTCTCATTTCTTTAGGATTTTAAGTCTGTTAGTTTATTAGTTTATTTACTTTGCTCTATGTATGAAGCTTTGCCAGGGCTGTTAATAGGTGATTTACGGTACCTTCAGAGGCAAAAATCTCACGCCTTCTGTTTAATTTGCCCATTGTATTTTTTTTTTAGTATTTTGTTATTGGTTACGAATTGGCCAAAGGATTTCATGTTGCGCTTGTGTATTCTAGTAATTGTTTCATTTTTAGTTCAACTCGTGTTCGTTGTTCTTTGTTGAAGCAAACCGTTACGAATATAAACAACGTTGATGTTACATTGACAGTTCTATCCTAGTCACAACTTATGTCTATAGGGAGCAGTAGTGCTCCCAGCGGCCTTCTTTGAGATTATTTCAAAATAGGGTTCGACGAACTGCTCTCTTTCTCACATTTTATTGGCTCATCCTGCCTTCTAAAACTTCATACTGAAACTAAAACGAAAACTACAACAAATTGCGATGAACAAACAACAGCAACACTGCTATACCGGTGTGTTATTCTCCGATAAACCACTCCCTCTCCCACCATCAGGGCCCCCACAACAGGGGGGTCAGGTGGACCCACTGTACCCGGGCCCGGTCACTCAAGGGGCCCGCACGGCCTAAAAATTCTTTTCGCAATTGTGAGTTTTGATGATTATGAGTAATGTACTTGATTTGTGCGTATTGTGAACTTTTTTTTTATATACTCCCACCAAACAACAACTCCAATCTAACGGCAACGAGCACGGAGCAGGAGCATTGTAGTGCAAGCCTGTCAGCTTGTTATGCAGATAAGTCTTCAAACGTAAGGAGCCCGGATTAATGAATGAACTGACCAGTTATGCACAATTGTGGCCGACGAATATTATAACGTAGTGTAACCGTTTTACGATTTCAGTCGGGGGAGGAGGGCCCGCTGTTGGAGTTAGTCCCAGGCCCCTAACTTTGATGTGGGGGCCCAGCCCACCATCATTTAGGATATGTAATGCTAACTCAATTCGTTACACAGAACGCACCTGAACTTTTCAGATAACCAAGATATACCCATTTAAACAAAAATGTGAAACCTCTAGCCACAGTTGGGTGGGAAAGCAAAAAAATATGAAATTTCTCGTTACCAGGCTTTCCACACTGTGGCATATAAGATATGTTGACTCAAAACTCACCCCTGACCCCACTGTTCAGACCCCTTCTGGGCCAAGATGGCAGCCAAAATAGAGCACTGAATGGTAAAAGCAAGGTTCTCTGTAGAGGCAGCCTTGGTTTTCCCCACTTACAGTTATTTATGGTTGTCTGCAAGGCTCAACTGCTTGTATTTTGTCCTCAACATCTTTCATAAAGCTTATTATGCTTCTTACCTGACGTCAAACATGTATAACTTGCGTAATGTTTTATTTGACCCTTTAACAACCGACATTCCGGCAGTCATCTTGGCCCAGGAGGCCTGAACAGCAGACCCTCGGTAGAATTTTGCCTCAACATACCTTACGACACAATGTTCAAAGTTTACGTTGGTAGCTAGAAACCTAATGATTAAACTGAAAGTTATACTTACCTACCTCACTAATGGTGTACCAAGATGGAAAATGCAATTTCGGTTTTTCTGGGTTTAACTGAGGTGTAAACTCAAGGTGAAACCTTGTATAATCATGGTTTCAAAATCATGGTTAAACCTTTGATTATTTTTGTTCAAAATCTCGAATCCAAACCGATAAGTTCTTTGCACGAAAGCTTTAAAAATGGAACGAAAATTCACTTAGTTCAGATCTGGATTCATGAACGTACGAAAGTATCTGTAGACAATACTTTCGGACAAGCTCCCCCCACCCCCCAAAAAAAATATCGAGATAACGTTTGAAGATATCACAATTTCCATATGAGGCCTAAGAATGGGGATCCAATCCCCTAGACCACCCACACCCACAAATGCGTTTCAAGCCTGCACAATCCGGCTCTTAATTTATAGGTATGAATGATAATACTGACATATTAGCATGTTTCTCGGTAATGGGTAGCCTAGCTAATATACAAAAAAAATACGTGAATTATTTTTTTTGTATTGCCTCTTGCGTTTGGAATATTTTCGTGCATAGTTTATAATTAAGCCAATTCATATTAATGCTATACAACACGTTTAAATGTCTTCCTTTTTTTTTTTTTGCAGCCGATGGGGCCATGACAGGTAAACGTGCAAAATTACCTGGAACCAGATAGCGCATATTACAACACTTTATTTTGTAATCGTGTAAAATAAAATAAACAATACAGTTATTGTATGTAATGTGTACAAATATTAAGATTAAACATATTACTGAATAAAAGGTAGTATTGACACGTCTACTGCACACATTATTAGTATGTATTGATCAAGTAAGTGAAAGCGTGTATAACTTTCATTTTAGCAATATGTATTGGTTTGTGTTTTTATTAAAACATTTATCTCAATACCTTTAGCATAGTTCCTGGTTTAACTTATTCTCCTGCCTTAAACAAAAGAAACAAGAACATAATGCCGCTGTCATACTACTGATGCATGGCTCAGTGCACCTTTCTCTTATTGGCGCACCCTTCTCTTATTCACTTTGGTTTCTCTCCTGATTGGTCAATGTTATTTCGAAGCTTACATTACTAAACTTACTACCTAGCTAAATAAAGAAGCACGTACTGGGGAATTGGATTAGCTGAAGTGAAACTGCTCAATTGGTGTTGTTGCCTTGACAAGTCATGTGATGACAGGACTCGATGAAGTTGGCGGGACTGTGTGGAGAATCTCCTACCTTACGAACGAGAGTGATATCAACTAGGTGGGCACTAAATACACCACAGTAATACACCATTATTGGGGGAAAATAATAATAACCAACTGTGTCCCTCTGCAATAATTAATTGAAAGAGTGCAGTACACATAAACACATATAATATCAAAAAACCAAAACTGGTAAAAGGGATGCCAAGTTCCGAATTGTTCGGCCCTTCAAAGGGGTGAAATCAACACACCAAAACATTCGCCAAGTTAATCACACCGACGAATCGTTCGAGGGTTAAATTAAAACCAGAACATTGCTACTTTCGGTAGCAATGGTCAAGTTTTCATTTAACGTCCAAAGTATTATTCAGTGCGATTAAGCTTTTGGTGTGTTGATATCACTCTTTTGAAGGGACGACCCATTCGGAACTTGGCGGTCCCTTTTACCAGTTTTGGTTTTTGATATCACTTCTCTTTTTTTAATTGTGTATTAGACTCCTGCAGATTTGTAATAATCTACCACGTCAACTATAGCTATTCAATACGTCCTATTTGCAGATAACCATAATTACTCCTGGCTCAAAAAAAACCCAAAAAAACAGAGCAATGTGCCAAGTTACTGGCTAATGGGATTAACCTTGGCGACCTTTCTCTGGTTGAATGATATCACTAGTTTCTAAGGCCAACCCTTTTTGGAATCTTGGAGGCTCCTCTTGTACTCGTTTCTTCTAGAAATAAATACGTATAGTATACACTATGCAGGGACGTAACTCAAAATAGTGGCATGGAGATGGGAGCCCAATGGAGGGCCCCTTCATTAAAAAAAGATGAAGTTTTTGTAAGACAAGGGGGCAGTCCATTGGATCCCCCTTCATAACAAAAAAATAAGTTTTTTCTGCACAAGGGTGAGCCCAGTAGAGGACCCTTCATAAAAAAATGTTTTTTTTTTTATCACACAGTGTTTGCCACACAAGACACAACGAAAATATACAAATAAACTTAAAAGAAGTTTTTTTTCTGAAATTTTGTGGTTTCAAACATTTTAAATTGGGACCAGTGGGCCCCCTTCCTCCTCCGCCCCCACCTCCCCACGTTGGTGGGTCTGGAGGCAGTTGCCTCATTATACTTACACCACTGATACGACATAATACTATACTTTGAAACGACATAATACTATACTTTGAACATCTATTCTTCAGAATGGAGGAATAACTTCAGCAACAAATGAACACCTGCAAAAACACCTATACATGAACACCTATACATGTGCTTGGTCACTTGAGCTAATGCACTTAAATTCTAGGTATTTAAATATTTTAACACACAGAGACCTACTGATGTCACGCCTCAAGCGCTGAAGAGACTCCCGCTCATCATAGCTAGCTCTAGCAGGTTTTGTACATGAACTACTGGGCCAAACTGGATGGAAAGTCTGCCTGTCGCGTTTAAGGAGACTATGCATGAGTATTATGCTATGAGTGATATGCTCAGTTGGTTTGAAGAACAGGCAGAATGCCGCTGCTAGAGCGCCACGATGGGACAAGGTAGCCTAATGGTTAACACGACTATTTCACGTGAAAGAGATCCCTGATTCGTTCCTGACCTCAGCCAACCCTGGTATTTTCGGGAAGAGAAGGACCCTGTGATGCCTTGTGCTCATGTCGATTGTGGCATGTAAAAGATCCTAGGAATTTAGGATTGGAATTACCTAGCAAAATTGTCCTCTCCTGGTGCCATAGCCTTCAGCTGTAGTCCAGTTGCCAAATGCTGATTTTTGGCCTAACCCTAAAAAAAACCGTATGCACAAAATGTTTTTGCGTAGAGATGTTCTACAATATGTCCCTACTCCAAAACATAATGATGCCACCTTGGCACCCTTGGTTTTTAGTTTCTAAAGTCTAAAACGTTCATCAGATTGAAAATTAACCTGTTACCAATTATGTTTAGAATACAATTTCCTTCAAAAAAGGTTCTATTCATATTTTTGGTAAAAATAATCCTTCCTGCTGAAATTCGCTATTTAAGTTAATTTAGGCCGTTTAAGCATGTTACATACAACTGTGCATAATGTATGTTATAATTCCTGACTGCAATACCTGTTCTAATTCGGAAATGGACGATATTAGGCTGAAATGAAAGATGAAGATCTATATTTTCCACAAGGGTAATAAAAACTATTTATATTAATTAGGAACTAAGCTACGGCAGTTTACCTACGTTGCAGCATTATCCTTTTCGCTCTATTTTACCACTTCATCTTTAAACTGTCGCACCACCCGTTCTAATTCGGATAAATGGGCGTGATTCGACGTAAACGAATTCCAACAAGGATAATTAAAACGATTTATATTAATTAGGAGCTAAGCTAAAATAGTTTTTCTAGAGTGTAGCACTATGCATTTTGCGCTATTTTACCACAAGTTCCATCTTTAAATTGCCGTAGCTTAGCTTCTAATTAATAGAAATCGTTTTAATTACCCTTGTTGGAAAATATACATCTTCTTTCGCCTAAGCCTAACCCCGTCCACTTATCCGAATTTCAACGGGTAGTGCAACAGTTTAAAGATGGAACTCGTGGTAAAATAGAGCGAAAAGCACAGGCTTCAACGTATGTAAACTGCCGTAGCTTAACTCCTAACTAATATAAATCGCTTTAACTACCCTTGTTGGAAAATACACATCTTCATCTTTCATCTAAGCCTAATCACGTCCATTTATACGAATTAGAACGGGTATTGCAGCTGTTTAAAGTCAGGAATTGTAACACACATTATGCACAGTTGTATGTAACGTGCGTAATCGGCCAAAAATAGCTTAAATAACGAATTTTGGAAAGAAGAATTAATTTTACCAAAAATATGAATAGAACATTTTTTTAAGGAAATTTTATTCTAAACATAATTGGTAACTGGTTAATTTTCAATCGGATGAACGGTTTAAACGCCAGAAGCAAAGAACCGGTTTTTTTTTTGGTCGCACATTTTGGACGCCATCTTGAATTCCTAAAGGGTGGAAATTTGGAGTAGGGACATACTGTAGAGCAACTCTGCGCAAAAACATTTTGTGCAGACTATTCTTTTGGGTTTTTGTGCCGGCTGCCAGACTACTGGGAGCACGGAAAAACTGCAACTACAACTAAGCGCCACGACCAACGCACACACCCCGGGCTTCAGGAAATTGCTGGTCGTGGGGAGAAGAATTCGGCAGAGTTCACCTTCCGACAGTGAGGCACCCATGAAAATCACAAAAAGATGGCTTTATTAAAATTTTCGGTTCATTTTAGCCTTTGAACTTTGGTCACTAAAATACGTGTCGGGAAGATACATAAAATTGCCTGCTGTAGGGGTGTGCCTACAGCAGGCAATTTTATGTACCTTCCTGACTTTTATTTTAGTGGCCAAGGTTCAAAGGCTAAAATGAACCGAAAGTTCCAATAAGCCATCTTTTTTTATTTCCGTGGGTGCCTCACGGTGGGAAGGTGAACTGCCGAACTCCCAGGGCTCTTGAGCGGGCTCTCAGGCTTGTCAACAGCCCTTGGAGACTGGTAGACCTGACATCAGGCAAGTTCGGATGTGTGTTCACAATTTTAAGAGATGGAGATCTAGGAAGTGAGGATCACTCATCTCTTCATCTCTAGTAGATACTGTCAGATTTGAAACAAGACGATGTGATTGTTTTAGTGATGAATTTCTTGTATACGCCAGCTCCCTCCTGAAATGGTTGAAGCGAGGGATTGGTAGGACAGAGCATATTTGAGGTCACATCCAAACCAACTTGTCAATCGATAGTCATGACAATAAATGGGGAGCTGTCATGAAAAACCAGCCGACTCCACTAAATGTTATTTTGAGATAAAGGAAAACAACGTCTGGGAATAACAATATCAACCAACCATCAACAAAGTTGCTTGTGACATATGATTAGCAAGGTAGTAGTTGCAAGCGGGTTATAATTTTTAAATATTTTTGTCGCAAATTACGCACGCAAATGAGATTGGGACTTGGCTGGTATTGCTGAAAAATGCATGGATTTGGCTGTTTTGCTGAACAACTCACAATATAGTTGGTTTTGCTTGCAAAAATCACAATATATAGTTTGTTCCACATTATGTTTTCAGAAAACTGACTGGATAACGACTCGTTTCCTTGCACTAAGAGTGCAAAAACATGTGGCTATCACATTTGTACACTCAACATTTGTACACTCTACTGTTAAGAGTTTACGAAGGGGATGTTTACGGATTTTTTGCACTCGTAATAGAAAAAAACGTGGCGTCATACAGTCAGTTTTCTGAAAGCATAATGTGGAACAAAGTATAGCAGTGACTGTAAATGGCTAGTTTTGCTTGAAAACCCACGATGGACTTGGCTGGTTTTGCACGAAACACAACATTTCCTGCATATTTTTGAGGTGAAAATGGATGGTTTTGAAAAAAAAAAGGTTTTGGGGAAATCGTAGCCAATGTAAAGCTCTGTCAGAAGATGGCGCCACTTTACAAAGGAGAAAAAGTAGACTTGGCTGGTTTTGCTTGACAACTTCTCAAATGTGGTCATTGTCATGGAAGACACTTTGTTATGAATTACTGAGCCTTTGACTTGATGCTTCTGCAACTCGACTTCTGTCAGGCATCAATAATTGTAAACGACCTCTCATATTGTTACAAAATTGAACCTAAGCTGGCGTTCATAAAAATAATTCTGCGAGGCTGTTTCGTACAGAACACTAGACCCACGTTCGCATTTATAAACTTGTTTTAAAAGTTTAACCTGGGACTCAGCTTGCCCATTATATGATGAGGAAAACAGAATTGTATAATTTTGGTCCATTATTGAATACGAGTAACTTACAGTAACCTATTAATGAAAACAATTCTCTAAATTTACTAATAATTTCAGAAGAAGTGATTTTCACGTCAAATACGAACCGATACCGAGTATGTGTCAATCACCATGAGAAACATTTGGCCATCCGTGGGGCCAGCAAGATAAATGTGCACCCTTTCCGAAGGTTTTACTGAATATTCCCAAAAATGATTTCGGTGGGGAAGAGTTGTTTTACAGTTTGGCAAGCAAAATGAGTTTTAATAATTCGTTGTTAAGTCCACATCTATTTTAGACCACCAAACCTTCGCACGTGCAAGTGCTTAAATACGCACAATACCCACGTGACCAACGTGTAGCTTGGCTAAAATTTGTTCATGCGGGGTGTAAGGAATAACAATTTACAACCCCAAAACAGAGTATCGTTCTTCCTCTGAAACTATGGTTTCAGGTCATCGCTGTAAATTTTACAAGGCGCCATCCTGTTTGTGTATAACAAAAAACCTGAGCTAGCATTCTATCTCGTAAAGTAAGCTATTAAAGCTGACCATTTAAAATAATGGCAGCAATAGGACTTGATCAGTTTGCATGACTGTTATGGTATCAGGTTTACTATAATACGCGTGCCAGTTCTTGAGTCCTCTGAAAAATTATCATCGACTTTTTATGCCAGCAGCAGTGGAGCTCCCTGAATGTAACCAGCATTGTAGACTGCTCTGCAGGAAAGCCGACCGGCCAGCTGCTGAAATCCGTTCATTGGTAGGCGTGTGCTATGTCAGTAGAAGAAAAAAACCTCTTTTTTTTTTCCCTAGCAGGTGCGAATTACGCTTAAAAAAAAAGTTTTTCGTGTTAATAAAAAAAACGGAAATAAACGAGGCTACTGGAGGCATAAGTGGTTAAGAAAGAATACTTCTTTCTGTTCTTTACTTGAAAAAAAAAAATGATTTCGCGAATGATAATCCTTAAGGGATTCTTAGTGTATGTAACACTATAGGGTTGCGTTGTTTTCAACTCACATTTCCAAACTTATTACACTGCAACCAAGGGTGTCGTGCCATTGGGGAACGGGGCATATGGGGAGGATACGTGTCCCCCCCTCCCCCCTCCCAGCCTAATCTCAATTTCCCATAAATAAACATGATTTGTTTGTGCGCGTACGGCGGGCCGCCTGGTACCAGCCTTTCCTTTTAAAAAGTGTCAATTTGGGTTCTTCCAGCTGTCTCAAACTCATTAAAGCGTTCTCCCAGTCCCCTAGTTGGAAAAGATTCCCCCCCCCCCCCCAATTTTTGGGGTATACGACGCCCCTGACGGCAACTCGTGTATCTCCATAAAAATTCACTACGACGCCCCCTGACGGCAACTCGTGTATCTCCATGTAAAAGGGCTCGAAAAAAGCCAACAAATTAACTGAACAAAAAACGATCGGCTTTTGAAGGCAGTGATACCATTCCACCAGGGAAAGACCGCCAAGGTTAATCCTATTAGCCAAGTTAATCGCACCTACTAATAGTTCGAAAGTTAAATGAAAACTAGAAGATCGCTACTAGCGATAGCAATCTTCAAGTTTTCATTTAACGTCCAAAGTATTATTCGGTGCGATTAACTTGGCTAATAGGATTAACCTTGGCGGCCTTTCCGTGGTGGAATGATATCACTGCCTTCAAAGGCCGATCGTTTTGCATACGCCTTTTGCACAATTGTGGTAACATGCTGGGAAAAGGTGAATGCTTCATCAATAAAGACTCTCAAATTTCTCATACGCATGGTATGTACATCAATAATGGGTTCCCTGTCCACAAAATACTGAAATAAGGGGTTATCCTACCCAACATGAAGGCATGTGGCCTTATTACGATTAATGGGCAATTGCCAAGTACGAGTCCATTTCACAGCTTTATCTAAAGTGTCTTGATAGGCAGTACAGTCTTCTTTCGTGGCAACTACCGCTGCCATCTTTGTGTCGTCTGCGAATTTGGAACTGAGCACCCCAGGAAGAACGCAAAAATCGGCTATATAAATGGAGAACAGAACAGGTGCCAGCACGGACCCTTGGGGCAGCCCACTACCAATTTCTTTCCAATATGACTGTTCACCCTCTAATACAATAGCAATAGAACGGTTGGATAGCCAATTCATAATCCAGGACGCTATATTACCTACAATACCAACTTTTTAAAGTTTGATTTCCAATTTAAACCTACTAACCTTATCATATGCTTTTTCGAGATCGAAAAAGATAATGTCAACTGACTTTCTTTGATCCCACCACTTAAGAATCACATCATAGAAGTTAAGCAAATTGGTTATGGTTGACAAACCTTGCCGGAACCCATGCTGCACACTTTCAAATAAACTATAAGTGTCCATAAAGGTAACCAAATGTTTGTTCAAGATATGCTCGAATAATTTCAACAAATGGGACGTGATACTAATGGGGCGAAAATGTGATGGTAATTCTCTACTTCCCTTTTTAAATATTGGTGTGGTAATGCTTTCAACAAAATTGTGGGAACATATCTCTCCTCTAAATTCCTGTTAAATAATATCAAAAGGGTTGGTTGAATAACCTCTGCAATGTAAGCCAAAAATTATCCTTGTAATTTATCAGGCCCTGCAGCCGACTTCTTATTAAAGCTCAGAAAAGCATCTTTCAACATGAAACTGTCCACAATTAATGGGGGGATACAAATATTGGACTGACTTACTGACGGGATTTTCCCATCATCCACTGTGCAGACTCCTGTAAACTGCTCACATAAAGTGTTACAAATTTCCTGCGTATCAGTGATACAGTTAACATCCTTATTTAACAGCGACCCAATCTTAGCTGGACCTTTGTTGTTTTGCTTAGTATATTTGTAAAATTGACGACTGTCAGTTTTGCTACAGTTAGCTAAAGACACTTCAAACCCTTGTTTTTGTTTTTTACATTCTTTTTGAACTTCACGATTAAGAGTCTTATAGCTCT
Organism: Lithobius niger; assembly: GCA_023313725.1. NCBI lineage: Eukaryota > Metazoa > Arthropoda > Chilopoda > Lithobiomorpha > Lithobiidae > Lithobius > Lithobius niger. Next base: position 4,502 of record JAHWFP010114809.1, on the reverse strand, counting down.
AATGGATAATAGGGTCATTACAGACTTTGCTCCTATTCCAAAGGTTTTTTTTCCGTTTAATTAAAAGCACCAAATTTTCATCCATCTATGGAAGGTTTGCATGTTTTGGAGTGTACTCAACCCGACACTTTTCTAAACAGTCATGCAGAATCCGATAGAACTTTTCCCATCCCACATCCAATAGAATGGAATCCCAATTCGACTGGATACGATCATTACCTAATACACCCAAGTCACTTCTGTTCAGGAGATATTTGGACCTGATTTGTGTTTGATGGTTTCTGTTTTAGTTCTAGTTCATGTGAGTACTTACGTGTTCATTTGTGTGGGTATTTTTTTTTTAATATCCAACCATTTTGTTTGATTGATTAGTGATGTACATGTTGTTTACGTGTGCATGGAGGCTCAGGCTGGCATGTCACAAGCATTGTTCCCTGGAATTGGAGTTCAAATTATAGTTCGTTGGATTCGAGTGAACTTTAATCCGTTTTTATTCGTGTACCTTCACGGCTGTGAGTATGGGGATACGAGCTCTAATGTTTTTTTTCTAAACGGCAAAGCCATTTTTTGTTCAGTTAATTTGTTGGCTTTTTCGCGCCCTTTTTATTGAAAGCGATACGATTTGGTCTATGGAGATACACGAGTTGCCGTCAGGGGGCGTCGTAGTGAATTTTTGCAACTTTAAACTAGATGAATTTCACAAATTAATGGCTTCGTGTTTTTCACCAAGCGTGCCTGCTGTAAATTTAATCCACCGAAAACCAAAACTGGTAGAAAAAAACGCCAAGTTTTTCCAAAAACGCTCGGCCTTTGAAGCTAGTGATATCATTCCACCAGGGAAAGGCCGCCAAGGTCAATCCTATTATCCAAGTTAATCGCACATACTAATAGTTCGAAAATTAAATAAAAACTAGAAGATTGCTACTAGTGGATATAGCAATCTTCAAGTTTTCATTTAACGTCCAAAGTATTATTCGGTACGATTAACTTGGCTAATAGGATTAACCTTGGCGGCCTTTCCCTGGTGGAATGATATCACTACCTTCAAAGGCCGATCGTTTTTGGAAACTTGGCGGGTTTTTCTACCAGTTTTGGTTTCGGATGGAACTCTTGTACCGTACAAAAGAATCTAGAGAACCCCTTGTTTTTGTGACGCTTTATAAATCCTTGGTAAGTCCATCACTTGAGTATGGAATCCCATTTTGGGACCCATTATTCCACAAAGACTCTGTTATATTGGAAAATGTGCAGCGTAATTTGACCAAAAAGATTCGTAATCTGTCTAATTTGAGCTACGACCTTCGTTTACGACGCCTAAACTTACCATCACTGAAATAGCGTAGGCAGCAGGGGGGGGGGGTCTTATTTGGATGTACACAATTTTACATGGATTTATTCCAAAATGTGCGAACACCTTTTTTGAACTTAATGAGAGCGGAGTGAGAACGGAGAGGTACTACCTTTAAACTTAAGGTTTCAAACCCCCACTATAATGCTGTGCGTCACTCATTTGCGTTTAGATGGGTAAATCGATGAAACAGCTTCCCCCAAGATGTGGTTGGGGCACTGACTATTTGCAGCTTTAAAAACAGACTTGACACCCATATTACTGATGATATCAAGTACCAGTACGACTAACCCTGCTCTTGACTGACTACCCCTGTATTGGCTATGTTGGTGTTGTTTTGTTGACTTTGTATATAGTGTTTAAAAGAAAATGAAAAGGAAAAAAAAAGTGAAATGTTAAAGATGGTAAAAAAATATTTATATATTTATATGAATATATTTAATTTATTTAAATACCTTTTTGTAGGATAAGGTGGAAAAGAAATGGAAGCTTTTTGCTTCTTTCTTTTACGGTTGTTTTTTTTTGTCCTTGCTTTTGTTTGTTTTTTCTATTAAATTGATATATGTTGTTGAGGTTCGTCACATTCCCCAAAGGGAAACTGACGACCAATGCTTGTTAAATAAATAAATAAATAAACAAGCAAAAAAACTGCCTAACTAGGAGTCTGCTTGTTTCAGAAATTATAAATGCACACAAAATACAAACATAGCCACTCTCACGAAACACACTTAAAATATAAAACAACAAACACAGACAAATATAAAAAAAACTGTATGATACACAAACTAAGCTCACACACACACATACACACGCACACAAATATTAAACATTTCAAACACAAACTGCGTTCACTTACTGACGTAACAATTACGTGAAAACAGTCATTATTCCCTGGTATTGGAGTTCAAATTATAGTTTGTTGCGTTCGAGTGAACTCTAATCTGTTTTTATTCGTGTACCTTCACGGCTGTGAGTATGGGGATACGAGCTCTAAGTTTTATTATCTAAGCGGTGAAGCCGTTTTTGTTCAGCTAATTTTATATAATTCATGTTCTCTGAAATTCCAGGTCAAATTGTAATTCACGGTTTTTATTCTGAAAAACTTACTGTTCTAACTATTTGCTGCTTTTTTTGTGCCGATAGCGAACTGTGGATTGCGTAAATAAAACGCTTCTTCGTTCAGTACGGCTCATTACTTATTTTGGACTAAGTGTAGGAAACATTTTAATTACAGGATTAGCATCTTCGTCGTGAGTTATGCAAACTTTCTTGATACCTGATTGTTGTCTCGACCACTGTGTGGGACTCTAGCAATCGTTATCACCCAATTTCACGATCTCAATCCTCCTTTAACAATGAAACACGACGATATTGCAACAATGGTTTAGGACTGAGATGCAAAAGGAGTGATATCGGATATCACGCCTGCTCTTGGATATCACGCCAGCTTATGAATTTAAGAACATCACGCTTGCTGCAGATGTTAAAAAGGATACACAGTCTCAATTAAAATTAAGAACAGCACCGTGAAGAGCTTGTTTTGCTTAAGCGAGAAAAAATGCTTTTGTTTTGTTATTTATTTTTTCTTGTAGCACGAAAATATTATGACACTGAACTGTAAAGGTTATTTACGATTCAGTACCGTGGAAACTTAACGCCGAATAGCCTCTTCGAACAACTTCTAAGAAAAATTAAGAGAAGTTGCATGACGAGGCTGATCGTCGTTGAGTTTCCGCGATATGAACTGGGATGGGGTACTTCGGAATCGAGTTACAATCAACAAACAAGAGCACAGAACCCTTCACTAAGCAAGGAATAACAATGCTGTCAACAATGACATCTTTATCGCATTGTCGACCTTTTTCAGCAAAAGAACGTCAGCACGATTCATCCTTTGTTCTGTGCGTGCTATACTATTGTTGTCGGACTGAGATCGTGATATTGGGTGATAAATAGGTTATCAGCCACTTTCCTGGGAGAGATACAACAATGGCTCGGCCCTGCGGGGTTCGACATTGTTATATCTCACTCCTCGGAAAGGTGGCTGATAACCTATACTTATCTTTCAAGACGGATACGAAAAGCCACCACCTGTTGTTGGACTGTGTGTACCTCAGTTAGCCGAACTCCAACAGCTAGACTAGTTTCTACCATAGTTACGGTGGTCGGGTGTACTATAAATTACCGCTCTGCAACAGTCATCTATCTATGTATACTGTATAGTTTGCTTAATAAGCAGACTGGTTTGATTGATTAATTTGATTTATTAATGAACTTTACCCTACTGGGTCCCAGCCCGACTGGGATCATGATTAAACAATGCAAGCTTCAATAATGCTGACTAATCAGCTGTACCCTGGAACAACAATGAGAACGGATATGGTCTCTAACAATTAGAAACAATGAGAATGGATATGCGTTATAACAATTAGAAACAAACACAATATTGTTTCAATAATGCTGACTAGTTTCAAAGTTGGTTGAGTAACAATCACTGCATGCACAATCGTTACTGCGGGCTTTTCGCGCTTGGTTTAAAAACGGAGAAACTGGAAATCCAGCCACACTGTGTTGCCCTCCACTGAAAAAGTTATTTACTTCCTTAAGAAAACAAAACACCAGGGATTCAAAAGGGAGGAGTAGCAGGTATGGGGGGAGGGTTTCAAACCATACAATGGGAAAATACGCGGGGGAACAGGGCAGGGAATGCGGGAGGGGGACAGAGTGTACCAGGGGGCTGCAGGCAAATATCTGACCACAATGGGGAATGGGGAGGGGGAGTGAATGGGGACTCGAAGAGGGGAGGGTTTGCTTTCTATTTTCATTTCATGCTCCCCAGTAAAGTATTTTGCTCAGGCTTGCGAGAATCAGCTAAATGGCATATGTTACGCCGGGAACAACCAGTAATATCTAAAATTTAAAGGAACATGGGATCAGAGGAAAGCACAGTACATTTTATTGATGCTTAGTACATTTTACGTTACAATTGTATGCTGCGTTGAATGAAACGGCAACACTCACTCGCAACATTTGCATGCACCAAGATAGCAGTATGGGTTTGATGTACCTCCTCTCAACTCCTTATTGCAAGAGGTATAACACATACTGTTGGAAAAGCAGAGTATCACGATGGTAAAGCAGCTTGAACTTGCTG
>JAHWFP010114806.1:15952-35865 GCA_023313725.1 Lithobius niger | reverse complement strand
AGTCAGCTTTGAGACCAAGAGTCAGCCCTACCGCTAAGCCAAGTCAGTTTTGAGACCAAGAGGCAGCCCTACCGCTATTGGTCGTATGTGTAAGTTTAGGCTTCGGCCTTTGGTCTGAAAGGTCCAGGGTTCAATTCCCGCTTAGGCACTCTGATAGTTAAGTCCAAAAGGAAACGGCAATAGGTATCATTCAATCAAATCTCGCGCGTTGTGGCAGAGCTATCAAGATGAGTTCGTATAAATCAATGTTTGATTCGTTCGCAGAGAACGGGACAGAAATATACATAAGTGAAGCACGGGGCAGAAATCACAAATGTTGAGTGGATACGAAAATTACTCAGAATTGTAAGTTTTCAACACAACGGAAAATACATTTAGGCCTATTGTCGCATTTCTAGCTCGGCCTAGTAGTTGTAATCGTCAAAACTCAGTTATATGCCTAGTTTTCTATATCATCATTTCCATCTACACATCAGTTTCTGAATTTGAAGCAATTGGACACTGAAGCCATTACGGGAAGCAAACACGAAACAGGTCAATGAATCCAGCAACCGTCTTTACGAGCGCTTTACTGCAGAAATGATTTGTACGACCATGTAGTTATTGAGGCCACTAGCTTTATACATCGTGCTCCCTTACTACTGAAAATCGGTTTAGCATTACAACGGGGAAAAAAGCTAATATCTCCGACATTTTTTGAAATAAGAATTTCATCTACGATCTCAAGCTTTTAAAACAGCAAAGCTACATACATTGTCACGAAATTGCGAACAAATCGGAACAAAAAAAACCGCGAACGGTTATCGTGTCCCAAACAGACAAACACACTAACACACGCGCGCACACAGACAAGCAGACACAAAATCCAATTTCAGTCCAGAATCAGTCCTCGCTAGCTATGCTCGCTCGGCCAGTTAACAGTATAGTCACTGAGATAATTTGCAGCGACCACGGCCATGTCTTGTGGACCGACCACAACGATCTTAAGGAAGCCGAATGTGCTGATCCGTTCTCGAAGCAAAGGATTGCGATTTAATTGTTAAAAACGGTTAAAAAATAAATAAAACAAACTGTAGATTTTGTCATTTTTTTAGCGGCTGGTAATGTAATTAACTGGATTCAAGATCAGGTTTGTAGTTAAAGTATAGGGCAGTGACACGACGTAGTATTATTGTGTATAACTCTGTGGTGGAGCCAGTAACTGGGTTAGCTGCAAGGAGCACTGGAGAGAGAAAGGAAGATCGTCTTATTGAAGCCAATGCTATTCGTCTGGATTTCTTAAGCCTATAACGCGCGATTTTTGTTGTTGGAGAAAACAACTTTCTTTTAAGACTAAGAAATCCGCTCTCAAAGCACTGTCTTGACTAGAAGTGCCGTTTTCCCCCTTACATTTTAATCTAGTGCACCTTGTAGCTATTACCTCCAAATGGTGTCTCGTAGCCAAAATGGCGTCACATGACGCTGCTCTACAGGGAGCAATATGCCTGTAACCAACGGGAAACAAGATGGAAGATGACATACAAGGAGGAAAGGTAGGACCCGTGGAAAACTGCATTCACGGTGAATTCAGTTTTAAACTATCAACTCACTCATAATCACAGTGCAAATTAAGATTTACTTCAGCTGACAACAGACACCATTCAAACCTTGCTCCTCCATCTGTTGTGAGCAACCCTCCGTGCAGACAAGCAACTCATTAGAAATCAGTAGTCCGTTCCACACAGGTGGCATGAAATCAAAACTTACAGCACTCAACGCAGTAAATAAATGACGAAAGTGAAATAGATAAATTATTTAAATAAATAATATTATGAGTTGGTCCAATTTGACTTAATTGACGATTTGGACGTTTTATACATCACAGGATGTCTAAAGGTGGTCGAGTGAAGTTTAAAAATGAGCCAATTCATTTGCACGAGCAGTTGGCTTCAGATGAAATTAGTCCCCAATTAATTTACTTTTAAAAATCAAAAATTCCCTTCATTACGCAACCTCTCGCACACGATTACACGATTTTTAATGATTTATACTGCAACGAAATTTCCCTCCAAAAATGGCGACGATTGGCCTGTGGTTTCTTTTATAATGATGACCATGGTCAAAAAGTCTGGTCACAGCAAACATCTCAGGAAATATTGGTCGTATAAAGGTAAGGTTGATAATACTGAAATATGTCACATGTGGCGACGTCCCATGGCAACAACCGAATAACCTTGATTCACCCTATCAAGGTCATTCAATATTTATTTTTGGAACCCTAAGAGATACGACACAAAAGTCAATTACAAAGTTGTGTGGGTTGACAAAATAAACCTCCTACAGAAAGCAGTACTGAAATAGCTTCACAAGAGATGTGAACAAAACAAGAAAGACATTGCAGTGAAGCTAACAAAGGGTAAGCAACCAATACATGTCCCTTTTCCCCCAATAGACTCCTCCATTATTTATTGCAACATGTACTATTAGCATAAGCGGAGTATTGCAGGAAGTCATTTCATAATTATGGAATCATGGTGAAAGCATACCAACTCTACTACGTCATTAAAGGTAAATCATGCCTACAGTATAGTTTGTTCCACATTATGTTTTCAGAAAACTGACTGGATGACGACTCGTTTCCTTGCACTAAGAGTGCAAAAACATGTGGATATCACATTTGTACACTCAACAAAATTACTGTTAGAGTTTAAGAATGGAATGTTTACGGATTTTTTGCACTCGTAGTGGAAGAAAACGTGGCGTCATACAGTCAGTTTTCTGAAAGCATAATGTGGAACAAAGTATATAATTAGAGTAAGCAAAGTTTGTATCACTGCTATGTCTTTCTTGTTTCGTTCACAGCGCTTGTAATTATGAAGCTATTTCAGTTCTGCTTTCTGTACGAGGTTTATTTTGCCAGCCCGCACAACTTTGCAATTGACTTTTGTGTCGTATCTCTTAGGGTTCCAAAAATAAATATTGAATGGCCTTGATAGGGTGATTCAAGGTCATTCCGGTTGATGAGATGGGACTCGTCACATGTGACATATTTCAGCATGTCTACCTTACCTTTCCATGACCAATATTTCCCGAAATGTTTGCTGTGACCAGGCCTTTTGACCACCCTGTATAAACAAATTCTATTAAACATCTTACTTGCTTCTCCAACTTTGCTAGGGTCATATTCGAATAGAATTCCCGATTTTCTTTGATAGCCAATTTAATCTTCCTCACAATTTTTAAATTTGGATCCAGGCGTTGGATTAAAAATTCCATGGCAGAAAGTCTCTGGATGGCCTTTGGAAACCATCTTTTGGTGTTAGGATCCGCATAGTTGGGGTCGGTCGGGTCGGCGTCGCCGTTGGCAAAGGAAATACATGCCAGAATACAGAAGAAAATGCTTATTTTTAGCGTGAAAGACATCTTGTAGAAAACTGAAAGGTAATAATATTTTGGTTTAGTCGTCAGTTTGTTTAGTTCGAATAAAAAAAGCTGGAAAAGAGAGAAAGGGAAAAATAATACTATTCAGGCGCAGGGCCCCCCCCCCCCCCCCCGCCCCCTCTAAAGACGGGTGAATTTAGATGTAGATATATCATTCAACTAAAGAAAGGCCGCCAAGGTTAACCCTATTATCGCCAGCAAACTTGGAGTATTGTTATCCCCTTTAATTGCTTTATTTGACTACTTTTTCTAAGTCCCAGACAGACCAGCTAGTCAAGTAGTGGAGGCCATGATTAGAACCCTTTAAGGTCTGGTTAGTCACGTGAGTCCCAGTTGACCAATTATTGCAAGCTACAGCAAGTATGTAGTGGGAGGGAGGTATTGGGTTTCTAAGTCATAAAACCCCTCTTTCCTATTGGTTGTTGAACCAGAAAAATAGCCCTACCAATCGCCGTGAGTATTTCCAACAGGGTCGGATAGTATAGGGCAAGCTATGAGGCAAGGTGGCCTGGTGGTTAGCATGACTGTCTCATGTGCCAGAGGTCCCGGGTTCGAATCCGGCCTCATCCACCCCTGGCATTTTCGGGGAGAGAAGGGCCCTGTGATGCCTCATTTTCATGTCAATTGTGGCATGTATAAGGTCCTAGGAACTTCCGATGGGATTTACCTAGCGAAATTGTCCCTCTCTCCTTCTGGCACCATGGCTAACGCTGGGTGCACGGTAAACAACAACAGTAGGGCAAGCTCACGCAAGTTGGCCAATGGGGTGAGAGACCAGGGTAGTGGGGGGGGGGGGTGAGGGGAACCTGCTGCATTGCGAGCACGAACTACTGTCTGGGTCTGTCCTAGGCTTCATACTGCTGAAACATGTTGAATTTAGAACGCCACAGTAGCTCTGACGATGACATTTACTCAATTCCTAATTCAATTTGCAGACAACCATCAGTGCTTGCTAAAAAAAATTGCAGTCCAATGTCTTGTGCGTGCTTGCTAATAGAATTGGTCCTGCTTATCAACAAAGACACAACGATTTAAACTAATTTATTGAGGACGTAAAGATCCAAAGCCATACGCCCTATCAAGAACCATGCTAGTGGTCCGTCCGCCAAGTTCAGTTGTCAGACTTCATTATAGCGTGCGATTGTTGGTTGTAGGGCTGTTGGAAGCAAATAAAAAGTGGTACGACCCAACCAAATCAGCTAGGGATTCTGGGGGAGCGCTGTAACGCTTCCCAAGCGGCGTCCGGGGCAAGATGAGGCAGTTTCCGGTACCGCCATGTCTTATCTGGCTTCTGGAGTGCACGTTTTGAACACATTTTCAGGTTTTTTATTTTTTTATTTTTTAGTTAAAATATGGATCGCAGGATCTAGGAATTTATGGTGAGGGGGCGGAGAACTTTTGGAAACATTTTTTTCGCTTTTAGTAGTTCGCCCCACCAACTAGGGTGTATTATATATCCCGACCGAATGTGACTTTTTAGTCGGTGACACCCCCTCCTCTCCAATTTCAGAGTAAGAAGATACTTTGTGCTATTAAGTGTAAGATTTGGATGGGAAAGCAGCAAATTTTTGTGTTATATAAGCTTTCAAAATTTTGTGAAGTCAGTGGGAAATCCAGTGTTTTGAGTCCCAGTCGGGGCAGTTGAATTTTATCAGATTAGTGCATCTTTATGAGCCAGAGACTGTCTACTTCTTTACCCTTTACCTTGTGATTTTATTCTTTATTTACCTGGGGCCATTTTTGGCCCTTATTCCCCACCCCCTCCTGCCACAATTTCTCCTCCTTAACCTCTCACATCTCTCTGCCCCCCTCCACCCCTCCGCCGCTGTAGATCCGTCACTAGTTCATAAAGTTGCAATCAGCTGCCTGCTGTGTTTGGGTTTTTCCAATGTCTGGTGTTTCCAATGTCACTTGCTGAAACTTGCTTTGAATAGCGCCATGTTTTGAAGCGTTTCATGTAGGATATTACAAAGAAGAACGATACGACTAGAAGCATAGACTATATTTCACATAACAAACTCACTTCCGGGTCAGGCCAAGGATTAAACGAAAGAGGCAGCCATGTTGCGGGACGGAGACGGCCAGGCTGGTGTTAATGACGTCATTACTATACCAGAAAAAGCGAAGCCAGCAAGCAATATCAGCCAATCAGAGAACTGCAAGGGAGCGCCTCTATAAAATGAGACTGTTGGCTTGCTCGATAAACGGAAATTCATAAAAAAAAAACTAATCTCCGTTTATTATAGTTTGCTTTTTTACTACTAAAGTAAGTGCTTTTTTTTTTCGTCCTCTAACAACGTAAACAGAGAGATTTTGCTTTTTAAAACTTCGTTTTGCGCAAAACCTGATTGGCTGTTCGGGCTACTTTGGCGAAATTGGTAAATATGACGTCACACCCGGTCTCGATCAGTATATTTTCACAAACACAATACTACCGGAAGTCGGGAATGAACCACCTTCTTTAGTCGCTCCATCTTTGGGATATTACTCGGTTTCCGAGAGCAGAAAGCTAACAGTGTTGTGACGCGGAGTGTCGAGACATTGTTTGGATCTCAGCACGAGGAACGCGGGTGATATCCTATGTATTAGCCGGTTTTTGTCTATTGGTCCGCCCGGTCCGACGAGTATAATTGTTGGCTGCGTTTGGTCACGCTCGGTGAATGTGTGCGCTCGCGATCGGAGGTTTTGCAGGCGGAGCCATATTTCTCGTTCCTTTTTATGGCGAAACTAGTTAAGCAGTTTGAGGATCTATTTAACATCTGTTAAGATTCGGAAAGAAGATGGTGGCTGACAAAGGTAATAAAGCGCAGGTAAGACACGTGTTTTCTGGTGGAACTCATTAATTTTAATGAAGGTTGCAACGTTATTTTCCATTTTAATCAGCCTATAAAATGATTTAATTAGCAAACTAGCATTTTTAAAGTCTTAAAATTAACACTTTACTCGTTAATTTACTGGGGGGTTCATGACATTAACCAAAAAATCTTTACTTAAAGGCCGGTTCTCACCAAATTTGCATTGCAGCGTATAGGCCTATCGAGTTCTCCCTAGCAGGAAGCAAAGGAAGGCACAAAGCAAAAAATTTAAATGCAACAAACAAGCCACGTGACTCCTTAATTATTGAGTAAAAATTTGGTACGCCCTCGTGCACCTGGAAACAAGCTGTAAAGATTAGCGATACTGATGTCACTAGATGGTGGCGCCATGGAAAAATATAAAGTAAATCTCCTGGCGTCATCTAGTGACACTAATATCGTTAACGTTTACAGCTTGTTTCCAGGTGCACGAGGGCCGTACCAAAGTTTTACTCAATAATTAAAGATTCACGTGGCCTGTTTGCAGCTTTTAAAAGTTTTGCTTTGTGCATTCCTTTGCTTCCTGCTAGGGAGAACTCGATAAGCCTACATGCTGCAATGCTAATTTGGTGGCAACTGCCCTTTAATATTTTTTATTATTTTTTAATTTTGGTTTGTGCCATTAATACCATTCCAATTGTCAGTCTATAATTCGCGAACGTAATTTGCTGTGGTTGCTGACACTTACGGCAAATAAAAAATTGTTTCTTAACGTTTTTTTTACAAATTTATGTATTGCCAGTCTATAATAATCATGAATGCATCCGCCATTTTAGTGATAACCAATCCGCCATTTTTGTGCAAGAGATCGTCGTCGGCATTTCAATGGCAGATATATTGCTCTGTGGGTTCTTGTTTCATTGTTGCACTCCTGCATTGTTACATTGTTTGCAGTGCTGGAAACACCGGTTCTCGTTAGATCCCCGAAGTTAAGCAGCATTGGGCTCGATTGATACTTGGGTGGGTGACCGCCTGGGAATCTGGCTGTTGCAGACATAGGGCCTTAGGGCTTCGGGCAGATGACCAGGAGTGGTTAACGCTCGTTAAACCCTTTGAGAAGACTGAGAGGCAAAAACCGGGTAACAATTTTACTTCTCTCCCCATTTCTCACCCGTTTTGAAGCTCTCAGTCTTCTTATAACAATACAGCACGACGGGATCGTAACAATGAACGAGGACGAGAAGTGCTGGGATCCACGGCGGAGGGATGGTATATCCTGGATCCCAGCACTCCACGTGGATCCCATCCCCCGTTTGTGTTAAAACAAAACTGGAAAAAAACAAACAAATGTAGTAAAGTTACTGAAACAAATAAGAAAACATAACATTAAAAAAAAGTTCAACAATTCACGTTACTCACACCATTGCAACCGCTGCTTTACAAACGTTGGTTTCCATTAAATGACAAAAAGGAATAAAGCAACCGAATCTAATCATTTACATGGAACAATATTTGAAAACACCACCTCAAACGTCAAAAAAAATCGTTCAAGAATTCATGTTAATTACAACATTGCAACCGCTTTCAAAATTAAACGTAGCTCTTTTCGTTGCGTGTAGCATTGCGTCTTGACGAATATTCGACACAAACTTTCTTCTAGTTTGGTAGCTTCGGACTCAAAATTGGACGGCCGACATAACTGAAGGATTTATTTACTTCTCCAATGCAGGCTTCAGAAGCTAGTTGAATTGTTTCCGCGATCGTTTGCCATATTACTGCATCTGCTTGCAACAATGCGGAATCAGCTACCCATCAGCTGACACATGCTAACTCTAGACACACGCTAGTGTGTTGCCATCAAACAACAAACATGGGATAAACTTGGGCAGAACCTGAACAGAAATAGGCATTTCTAATGTTTCGTTTTTTCGCAAACAAAATTGGGTGTACAGTGGACATACCCTACACATGTTAGACCAGACCGTATAGCAATTACTATTACAAACAGAAACGGAAAAAAACCAACAAATCAGCTGAACAAAAAAATGATTCGCCGATGAGAAAAAAAAGCATTAGAGCTCGTATCCCCATACTCACAGCTGTGAAGGTACACGAATGAAAACGGATTAGAGTTCACTCGAACATAACGAACTATAATTTGAACTCCAATTCCAGAGAACAAGAATTGTGACATGCCAGTCTCCATACACACGTATTCAAGTACATCGCTAACCAAACAAACAAAACGGTTGGATACTTCACACAAATAAATTACGCACACAAAATACGACATACACACCCACATGAAACAGAACGAAAATCTAAAACACATGCAAACAGACGTCTGACATAACCAATGAATAAGAACAGTCCTTGTTCCCTGGAATTGGAGTTCAAATTATAGTTAGTTGCGTTCGAGTGAACTCTAATCCGTTTTTGTTCGTGTACCTTCACAGCTGCGAGTATGGTGGGTGATACGAGTTATAATGCTTTTTTTCTTAACGGCGAAGCCGTTTTTTGGTTAGCTAATCCTATACAAACCGCCTTCTCCAGATCAAGCTCATTGTCCATCGTAGGTGTGGGGGAAATATAAGTTGCACTCAATTTATGCTAGTTGGACAGACGCTGTCCATTCAAGCTCGGCAGGAAAGCCACACGAAGGTACAGGGTTGATTCAATGTGTTGACGACAGCTGCCGCATTGTGTGTTTTGGTTATATGGTATTTTAAAATTGTGTGCCCAAAAGTGGTACGACAAATGCCGCACCCGCCGTACCGCTTCGTACGGCCCTGACTTGGTTGCATGGGAACGCAGTTAGCCATCTTAGGTAGAGATCGTCCAGACACCAACGCACTTGATTAAACCTCGTCCAAGATTGAACGTCGTAAACCGAATAAAGTATACATAACGAACAGTTTGAAAGAATATGACCGTCTTTTGGCTTAATACCTGGTTAGAGTGGGTTTCTATATATGCTGAAAAAGCTGAACATTGACGGCAATCGACATAATAGCATACCGAAAACCAAAACTGGTAAAAGGGACCGCCAAGTTCCGAATGGTTCGGCCCTTCAAATGAGTGATATCAACACACCAAAACATTCGCCAAGGTAATCGCACCGACTAATACCCTGGACCTTAGTGTACATTTAACCTTCGAACTATTAGTTGGTGCGATTAACTTGGCGAATGTTTTGGTGTGTTGATATCACTTCACTCCTTTTAAGGGCCGAACCATTCGGAACTTGGCGGTCTCTTATACCAGTTTTGGTTTTTGATATGATATCACTTCTTTTTTTTTAATTGTTTAAATCCGCTAGGTTCTTTATCTAACCGAATTTTCTTATGAACAACTTATTTTAGGAAAAATGGGATATTTCCAAACATGTCGAGAAGTGAGGTAAAGATGGCACTCAGTTTTAAAGGGAGTGGTGCTGGTGGCTGAGTTGTGGTAGAGCTCAGGGCTTTTTTTTTTAGGAAATATGAAATGGTCCACAATTAGTAAAAAAAAGGAACAATTCTGCGTCCATAGGGGAAACAGAAATGGGGGGGGGGGGGTGGAATACATTTTGTGCTCAAGTTCTCAGAAATGTTATATTAACAATTTATTTAATTTACGTTAGGAGTTTTAATTGGATCTTTAGACGGATTACACCACGGGTAACAGCACGTTGATGGGTATGAATGAATGGTTGATTCGGGCACATGTGCATCAGTTGCCGTCCTAACGTTTTCAGTTCTATAGTTGCAAGTATATTGGGTTGGATGCGATCGGAATTTCGGAAAACACTGGTGATGAACAACTTGCACATATTCGTTTCGTCCTAATTTTGTTTTTTTATCGGAATAATTTTTTTTCTCAACGAAAAATGAGTTCGAACTTTAAGGAAAGGTGTTGCAACGGCTGGTGCGCCACTGCACCAACATGTTGACTGGTGCTCCAATCGAGAAGGATGGTGCTCCACTTGGAGCAGCAGCTACTATTTTAAAGAATTCCCTGGTAAGCTCAAACTACCTTCTTGAACAAGCTGACATAATCAGTAATTATAGAAGGGACCATGTCACAACTGCCTGTTGGGGAAGTGTGTGAGACCACTAGACCCCTCCCCCCCCCTTCAACTCTATGGCACACGTTCTGGCAAATTGTGAACCCCCCCACTGTGAGCCAATATTCCCCAGCTGAATCCCTCTCCATTTACTACAGGTTTCTACTGCTTTAGGAAAATACTGAAATATAATTTTTAAAAAATGTCGATACTAGAAAATATTAGAATAACTAAGAAATTTATTTATCCGTTTTTTTTTGGGGGGGGGGGGGGGATACTGGAAACTTTCTGAAACCTACTGCAATATTGCCTTACATTTTTCAAGGTGGTCTTACAAAACGAAATCCTGTCATGGAAAAAATATATTGATCGGTTTTTTTTTTATGTTTTGTCTTATTTTTAGTATGATTACTTTAAAACTGTATGTAAACTTTAAATTTTGGCGAAATTATTTCCCTGGTAGGCCTGATTGCAAAATTAACTATCCAGCATTTAACGAAAAATACTGGAAACCACTGCAGAAACAGCATTGGTTAATACTACGGGAAAAAATCATGTCTTATGTTAAAACTTAGCTGCTGTTAAGCTATACAAGCATTACTTTGTTTCAGACGACTTAAGATTCAGCGAAAAAAATAATAATTAAAAAAATATTTCAACTTACCTGGTGCTTGTTTACTGTCTGTCTGGTAGCTGTTCTGACTGCTTGACCCCTTGGGAGAGAGTATGGCTTGGCAGTAGCAAACCGTTCTTTTATACTAATTGTTTCGAGTGATAACAACACTTTACGATTTCATATACGTTCTTGAATTTCTTTAAATTGGCTTGGCTTTTAAGAGAACCAGTTAGAAATAAGCTATAAGCTTCGTACAAATTCCGTACTCTTTACTAATTGCTGATAATAAAACTTAGAACTTATTGAAAAATAATGATGTATTTAAATAATAAATGTTTACGAACACAAAAAGAAAGCTTCTTTAATTATTTTTAATGGGTTAAAGGGACGGTAGACACGTGGATATTTTCATCGTATTTTAATGAACGTACTATTTTTTTTTAAGAAATCATCTCCCAATTAAAAGTGACTAGCTGAAGCTCGTCCTATGCACAGGTGGTGCTTGATGCACCGTTTGCAACTCAAACGTTATGAAAGTGTTGCGTAAGGTGCGTATCCCGTCTATGTGTGTGTACACACTGGCTAGCAGTTCATCCCCCACAAAGCATTAATGACCAACAAATTCTTGCTGAACGGACTAAAAGCATACAGTGTAGCAGTAGAAATCGAACTTCGTATGACACCCCATGAGATACCCCCAAGGGCACCCAGTGCCTCCCCGTGACCCCCTCCATGATGACCAATAAATTCTAGTTCAGTTTGTGCTGCTAAGAATGGCTTATCTACCAAATTTCATGCTTTTAGCTCTAACTGCAAGAATTTTTTGAATAAGCTTTAAGGGAGGAGACGAAGGGGGATGCTGGGGAGCTTTGGTGGTATACCAAGGGGGGTTCCATAGCTACTTTCGATTTGTACTCCAAAGAATGATTTCTGCACCAAATTTCGTGCTTTTAGCTTGATCTGCAACAAGAATTTGTTGGTGAAGCCTTAGAGGAGGGGGGGGGGGGGCACAGAGGCGTGGGTGGCCTTAGGGGTTATTTTGTAGGAGTTCCAAGGCTGGTTCGATTTGTACTGCTAAGAATGACTCGCGTTCCAATTCATGTTTTAGCAGGATCAGCAAGAATTTGTTAGTCATTAGCCTCACAGAGGTGAGTGTGTGGGGGGCACAAGACGGGATCTTACGGCTTATCTCGAGGCTAGTTCGATTTCTGTGGTAAGAATGACTTGTGTACCAAATTGAATGGCTTTTAGCTCAATGTGCAAGATTAGCCAAAATTCTGGCCCTGACAGCGGTACTACGCCTTGAGATCGAACGATGCTACGTGATAGCTTAAAAGGTATGTATGAACATACAAGGCCTAGGGCCTTTTGAACGCTATTTTAATGTGACTACAATACTCTTCTTCTTATTTTTGTTGGGATACTTTAAACTTTGAAGCCCTATATTTTTCCATTAGAATTGACATAGACCAACGAAATTCGGTATTTGGGGTCATGTCATAAGTATTTTACTGTATTAAAATGTTTAATTACAACCGAGGAGGCGATTTCCAAAAAGTACTATATCCGTTTCAGCAAATTTTGAGAAAAACGGAAAAAACTGTTTTAGAATACAAAACACGGCTTTTTGAATTTTGTAAAGTCTCTCTAAAGTTTAGAAAGTAACTAGCAGAGGTTTAAGTCACAATAATGCGCTTATTTGATTCAAGTTTTTTAATTATAACGGTTTTAAAGTTGGATATGGGTACCTTTTAGTGGCATAAAATTGGATTTAGTACGCTTTGGAAGAAAATAGTGGATTTGGTACCAATCCGGAAGTCCTATGAACCATGAGTATTAGCAAGAATTTAGTGATTACGTATTTTTTATTGGTCGACTATACAAATCATCTGCAAACAGTACTCTCTTAAAAACTTAGGTAATATGAAAAGGTATTATTGTTTCAGAACAATACATGTATTTTTGGCATGCATCACTTATTATTACTTGAACAATGCTTTTGAATGCTGCATACGGTTATCCAGTAGTTTCATTACGAACAAGTACACTTGCAGCAGCTCTGTCATGAATGACAGCAGAGGCACCAGTGTATTGAAGCATTAATATTATTTTTAAAAAGGCAGGTAGTCGGAAGAAAGGATACCATCTAAATTCGATGAGTTTTTTTCCATTATGATAACGAGTTGTACTCCCAAACGTGCACTCGAATCTGAAGTTTCCGTCCGATCATGCCAGATTGGTCGCCGCCATTTTGGATCGCCTGATTGGCTAAAACAATAACACGTGGCGAGCTGCGGTTGGCCGAATGATGCGGTACGTTTTGACTGCTAACGGAGCTGGATTTGGTACCTAATGGAAAGCAACACGATTTTTGAATGTCGACTGCTGGGATATGGTACATTTTGGACGCTTCATTTCTGGATATGGTACATCTTTTAGGACTATTCTGCCGATTTTCACCATTTTCATATTAAGGAAAATTGAAAATAAGCCAACAGCGAAAATCATACACTAGAAATAACGTAGTTCAGTAAGCCACCTTTATGCACTTATGTTTCGTCGGAGTGGCATGACCCGGATTCGAACCGGCTACCCAGTTCGCCCCCAGATCACTTGCATAGCGCCTTAATCGCATGGCCACATCCTCCACTAACATAAAGATAACTCACTGAACCCGTTATTAAGGTCACGACCGTGACCAGGGCTCCATTCGACCGAAGTTCACTCGGCCATAGAAATGGATAGGGAAGGGATGGCTTATTTTCAATTTTCCTTAATATTATTTCCAGCGATTTATGTCTATTTATTTCTCCTTTATTGAGCCTTGTGAGTGTATGATTTGTCTTCCCTATCCATTTCTATGGCCGAGTGAATTTCGGTCGAATGGAGCCCTGGTCACGGTTGTGACCTTAATAACGGGTTCAGTACGTTATTTCTAGTGTATGATTTTCGCTGTTGGCTTATTTTCAATTTCCTTAATATTATTTCCAGCGATTTATGTCTTTTTATTTCTATTTATATGATTTTCACCATTAACTGAATTTTTTCAAAAATTGGATTTGGTACCTTTTTGAAATCGCCTCCTCAACTATTGAACCGTATGGCTTCCACAGCATGGTCATTTCTTGTTGTTGTTGTTGTTGTTGTTGTTGTTGTTGTTGTTGAGACTCTTTGCCCTTATCTGGAGGGAAAATGAACAGATTCCCAAGTTGTATAGCTTAAAACGTAAGTATGAGCAAGGCCCAAGCCTTTGGCACGTTATTTACTTTGACTGCACTATTCTTGTTGTTGTTCTTCTTCTTGTTGGGGAAATTTTGCTCCAACCTACAGATGGAACCAATGAACCGATTTTCATTTTTTATAGCTTGAAATATCGGCATTACCAAGGACCTGGCCCTTTTGAACGATATTTTAATGTGACTACAAAATTCTTGTTGTTGTTGTTGTTGTCATTCTTGTTGGGAAAATTTTGCTTTCAGCTTGTATCAGTTTGGGTTAGTGCTCCCTAAAAGTAAAAACAAAAACAAACATCAGTTACTGTAATCTATTGCGTTCATAGAATATGCATCAAAATGCGTGGCGAATTAGGTTTTCGTGAAACCAGTAAGGGACGTACGCATTTGAAAATTATTGAGCCTTTCTTTGGGGAGCAGTTATAGAGAAAGTAGCACTGTAACTAGTTAACAAGAAGAAAAAGCCAGCAAAGTGCACATATAAAAAACAAGCGTCGTTTCGGGGATATCACCCTGTTTTCATGTGCATTAAAAATCAGCAGTCCAGCATCGTAAGACCAGGATACAGAATAAAATACATCATGCTAACGACGCTTTGAAAATTCCGTAGCGGTTTTTACGCTAAAGGTGCATCTTACAATTAAAATCCTGGAGAAAATCCTCACATACTCGCCGAATTCAGCACTGTAGTCCCACCTCATCAAAATATAATTTTTAAACGTGCAGAAATAAGTCCTAGGTAGCGATGATAAGTTTCGGCGGTAGTTAATTTATTGGCTGGTGCAGGGTACATTAGTAGGTAGTGACGCTTTTCTGAACACGTATTGAAATTAAGACCTGCTTCTACCAACGCCACCAGAATGCAGCACTTGTCAGGTGCTCGCAGGAGGCGAAACTTGAAATAAAAAAATGGCGGCATCGTTGCCATGGTAACCATTTTAATAGAGACAATGCCTGCGGAAATTGGCGAAATACTCGTACGTGGGCAACATCCGAAGTTGAAGAACTTATTCTGTGTTCGATTCAAACTGAATATAGTTCGTCACACTACGCGTAAACTACGGAAGAAGCTTTGTCCTGAACGGCCGGTGAGCAACGCTTCTCGGACGTTCTCGGAACACAAAACCATGTGTTATACTTAGCTCCTCTCGCAACGATAACCCGTTTTAAACTTGAATATTGGATTTAAAAAATAAAACTTGCTCACCCAGTTCCGGTCTTTCTTAAAATTATTTTGATATCCTAATCTGAATTATGATCAAAGCGTTTAATTTTGTATTCTTATCGTGACCAATTTGTTTTAGACGCGCTAAATAGTTTTGATCCCCATGATGCTTTGCGCTTCCTGTTACTTGACGACAACGCCCTCTGGCGCTAAATCGCCGAAAATATGTAATTCTATCGTCCAAACGTTTACCGTTGTGAGAGATAGAGTGGCATTACCTATATATTCTTCTACCCTGTCCTTGGTTATGGCAATATGGACTGGAACGATTGGCTAATCCGTCAGGTAAGTAGCCTAATATACACCTGTGCAGTTCGTCGTCTTTCTTTTTCTTTAGATGGAACGTAGTGAGTGGCACTGGGAGTTGGAAATTCCTAAATTCTTTTTTTTTTTTAAGTTAAACTTAAAATTTGTTATTGGTTCACGAATTGTTTGCTCTCCATGCAGAGATGTTAGCGGACAGTCACACTGATCTGAAGTGGATAACAGGATGGTACACACTAGTACAGCAATCTCTACCATCGTGGAAACAAGACAAACTGGGGTTGAAGCTGCATGGCATTCAATGAGACAGACGAACGCAGCTCAACTGCCAGTTGGCCTTGCATGTAAGTGATGCTGGCACGTGTTTCTCTGATACGTACGCGTGGCGCCCTCTGAAAACTCGGATGGAACTAATAGGAATGAATGTAATATGTTTCAATAGGGACTTTTTAGAGTTACAAATTCTCCTCCCAACCCTAAAAATTCTTGTTACCATATAAGTGGACAGTAAAGTACAGTGAATATCTAATTTGCTTTCTCTCCAAGGATAACGTAATTGTTTATGTTTATGTTTATTGAGCAGAATGCAAAAAAAATTGCGGCCTCCAAGCCATTCGCTCAGCCTACCCTACTTAAAAACTAACTTAACCTAAACAAACAAGCCATAAGATGCCTAAACAGCTAAAGAGACAGCAGTCCGACCACACCTGGAGTCCACACACACACGCTAGTCCAAAACTGAATCAGTGGGAGTGCAGAGAAGGGCGAGGAGCAAAGGGAATTGTTACACTACCAACAACAATTGTCACTGTTACCGCATATTCCAATGTTAACAATTAATGGCCATGCATTGCTTTGGCGACGAATTGTACTGCTCGAACCCTGTGTAAATATTCCCACTTCAATCCTCCAATTCGACCTGTCATGCAACCGATGGTTTGTCATCCTGCAACATTTTGGTAAATATTAAATAGAATTTATTTCCCCCGAACTTATTCTTCTCCCCAGTCCTCCCAGCTTAAGTTACGTCATGCCCCCCTAACTGTCATTAATTTCACACCCATCACATTAAGGTTAGGAAGGAGGGTCTTTGTCAATTAGGGCGAGCATTCTTTACTGACCATCACGTAAATAACTGACCATAAAACTTCCATTCGTATAAAGCCAATCCGTCTTGATCACGTGTGTCACGTCTATTTCCACCAGCCATCGCCATTATACCAAACCCAAAGACCCATCCCTCCATTTTCCTTTCCTTTGCTGCAAACAAACTTGGAAAGGTTTTCCATTCCTGGAAAATCGTCTTCATCTTGTGCTACAATAAAAGTCGTTGTAAAGGACGTCTTTTAAACCTTGAGGCCGTGGTGGTTAGACGTTATTGTTTTAAGTACTTCTCGAACGGGTTACCCCCCCCCCCCTCCCCACCCCCAACCTGCCCCACCATTTAGAACCGCATACCTGTTTTCGCCGTCACACCTATCGTAGTTAAACATCACGAACTCTTGGTGGACTTGACCACTTTCATCAGATTGAAGTGAATTTTTTTCCCTTACATTAATATTGACTTACGCTCTTAAGGATTCAACACAGGGAAAGAGAAAGTTTTTTTTTCTTGCGTAGGTGTTTGCCATTTTTCTTTTTTTTTAAACCCCTACCCCTCGTTTCTCTATTGTCGTTTTTGCCCTGTTGGCGGTCCACCCACCCCTTCAAACTCCGCGTTGCTCGATCCGAGGGGTAGGTAGGTAGGGAAACAACACTTAAAAGTGGCACTATCACCGATTGAAAATAGTACGAAAATACCGTGGCGCCATCTAGCGACAGTGAAATTGTTAACCTTTACAGCTTGCTCCCAGGTGCACCGAGGACGTATCAAATTTTCGCGCTGCAATACTTAAGGAGGCTCTCTGGCTTGTTTGTTTCGTTAAAAGAACTGGCGTTGTGCATTACTTCGCTTGATGCAAGCAAATTGCTAGGTGTCGGTTGATGTTTCCAGGTTCAGCAGATTTCCAATCGATGGTAGTGCCACTTTAATAATATCAGGCTGGGTAAATAGTTTTGTTTTTTTAAAGAGGTGAGTAATTAAAATTACAATTTCAATGGGCTAGTACAATTCATTACAATTACAAATTTCGGAAATTTTCGGTTTATCTCGCTTTTGTTCACGTGAAGATTGCGAATTGACACATGTTCGTACTATTCGTAGTACAAGGGGAATTTTTCACACATGGGGTGTCTTTGAAAATTGACCTATGGGTCTCGGGTTGGGGCGAGGGGTAATCGTCTAACTGGAAAATCGCATAACTGGAAAATCGCATAATTTTTCGTATAATGGAAAATAGTCTAATGTCCCTGCTGCGCTCGCTGCGGCTAAACATATAACATCAGAAACCGTAGGTGTATTATTGTTCAGTCAGACGTTTATCCATTATACGATTATCCGTTGTACGATATTCCGTTTAGACGATTTTCCATTATACGTTATTCCGTTTCGATGATTTTCCAGATTTTTTATTTAGGCAGATATTAGACAATTATTCTATTAGACGATTTTCCTGTTAAACTTTCGTCCGACGCCACCACGGATTGAGTAGAAACAGTGAAACACCCTGTTGCATGTACTTCTCGCGTAGGCTGTTGGAGATGTCGCGTCATAATTCCCTGATCGAGCGTAAAGGTTGGTTGTTGAGGATAACTGGGGACACGAGGGGGCTAATACTGTAAACGGGTCGACTATGTACCAATCAGAAACGAGATATAAACAAGGCGGGGAAGAGGGGAGGGGGGCGTTGCCATTATTTGAATTAATTCACCGTGTTACGTGGGCGAGTTTGTATTGCGTTTCGGTGTAATAATTTTCCAAACAAACTTC
Source organism: Lithobius niger (assembly GCA_023313725.1). Lineage (NCBI taxonomy): Eukaryota > Metazoa > Arthropoda > Chilopoda > Lithobiomorpha > Lithobiidae > Lithobius > Lithobius niger. Next base: position 17,398 of record JAHWFP010114806.1, on the reverse strand, counting down.
AGGGAATAGTGATTAAACCTTCAACGTATCTTAACAGCAAAACGTAAATAGACTCACTGCGTTGTGTTCCGAATAATACTGTCTTGTAGTTTATTGCTGTCACGGGAATGATAGCCGATACGATGACGAATCGTTCCGGTGACGATTTTGAGTTAAAATTAAATTTGTGACGTGTGGAAGTAACCATTTACTTTTGCTTCACGCAACAGGGTTAATTGCCGAAGGCGCCCATACTTATGAGGTAAAAAGCTACGAAGCGTAATTGCTGCCAAGCGTCATACTTCCCGTTCACCCCTTCTTTGCCCCCCCCCCCTCCCAAGACCCGAACAGTAAATTCAAAAAAAATTCGACCAATAAGAAGACATTTATTGCAATTGAAAAATTCAGAATATTCCCTTTTTCAATTCGTTTCAAAGGCATTTGCTGAAAGGGAGTTGTTTTATTGTTTTACAATGCTCAAAGGGACATACAGCTGCCCCTCCTTGGCCCTTAGCCGTCTTCTTGGACCCCATACGAATTCCAATTTATTTTGCCCCCAACCAATTAAGATTTTTCTGCGAAACGGGAATTGCCGTTTTTTTTTTTTTTGCAGAATTAAGTTTCGCAGACGTCAAAATATTCTTCAAAAAATTAGCATTGGAGAATTTGCGTAAGGAATTTGACTAATTGTAAGGAATTTGCATTTAGTTGCGGTTCGTGATGTCATAGATTTAGCCGAAGCGAGCGCGGCAGTGCGAGCGAGGCATATCATTTGAAAAAAAAATTGTTCTGCGAATCTGGATTCTGCGAAATGGAACATGACCAAACAAAAACTGGGAATTTTACGTCCCCACACGTATTTTATTCCAATCCCCGACCTACGAGGAAAGAATATAGTCCAACCCTTAACCTAAAGTGAAAACAATAAAATAAAACCGAAAAAAATTATTTAACAAACTGAACTTGTGTATGTTTTTTTACGCCCCGTTTTTACGCTGTCTTCAGTCTTTCTCCCGCTAGCCACGGCCTGTTAAAATACCGTCATTTAAAAAAGGATCCCGAATCTGCCAGTATATCTCTTTGCGAATACGTTACACTATTCTGAAAAAGAAAAGGAAGGTGCTACTCGACTTGCACCTTTGATTCGTAGCATGGTCGGAAAAAGGTGCGAATTTGAATGCAACACGGGTGCGAAAGTATTTTCTACAACATTTATTATTTTTAGCCCTTTCATCCACAACAAACGTAGCTGACCAGTGGTCAGTTTGGGCCTGAGGGCAAGTGAAAGTCCACTTTATAATCTGGAATGTTCAGCCTATTTGCATACTTCCCAGGGTGTTGTGGGAACGTGGGCCAATGGCCGAAGGACTGACACTCCTGCCTGACTAACATTCTCCTCGGACTTAACGGCATTTCCTCCATTTTCATTGAACTTTCATAAATTCACGCGACAAAGGCGGCACCAGG
>JAHWFP010114806.1:2560-15552 GCA_023313725.1 Lithobius niger | reverse complement strand
ATTTTCATTGAACTTTCATAAATTCACGCGACAAAGGCGGCACCAGGTACGAAAGGACATTGAGAAACGCCCTCCCGTCTTAACGATCACATGTCGCCAACTTGGTTTTCTTTACTTCCGTGCTGCTTGCAATTAGCATGAGTTGAGAGGTGGCTCTGTTACGAAACCATCTCTTGTTTCGGTGTCGGGAAGGTGCACTTTGAATTAAATAGCTGTTGCGACACGACTGGAGTGGTGGGAAGGATAGCTGGAGAATTTTAATTTATTGGGAAAACAATTAAAACAAGCAGAAAACATTAAAAAAATATTTACAGCAAAATAAACGCAGCATTGAGGGAACGTCGTGAGCTGTGCCAATACATGACAAAACACAGAATAACAAGAACACAACGGTGATCTATGAAGCTTGAATTTGTATGGTATACGTAATAGCACGTATTGTTGAATACTTCCAAGCTAATGCTCTATTGTGCAATGGACTGCAGTGGTGGGGAACCCGGGGAAAGAAAAGGTTGTAGGAATTTTTTGTTATAGCGGGAAGAAAGGTAATTCGTTTAGACTTATGTTGGCCAAACACCAAAATCGACAAAACGTCGTTGCAAGACGAAACGTCGCGAGACGTCGCATCTGGTGGAGAGACCCCCGTCACACGAAACTAGAAGGAGCTTCGCTTTGTTGTATTGAGACGCCTAAAGACGTCTCGCGACAACGTCGCATCCGGTGTGTGGCGCTCAGCTCACTCCTAATGGTTTTGGAGACGTCTGCAGCAGGCCGAGACAGGTTTCGACAAAATGTCCTGTCCGTGCGACGTTTTGTCGGCTTTGGTGTGCGGCCACCCTGACGCCCGGTGCACACATGCGCTTTTTTAACGCGCGTTGACGTTAGCAATCAATGCACACATGATCGTGAAGTAACGCCGGTACGCATTCGGCCGCAACCCATTTTGTTAACCCCGTGTACACAAAATTATATTTTGAAACCAATGAGACGATATTGCTTTTTTCACCTACCTCATGTACAAAAAATACATTTTCAAACCGATGCGACGATATTTGGTACATTCATTTACTAATTTAAGACTTACGAGGGGAATATATTATGAGAAGTTCTTTAATTACTTCCCAATGAGTCTTCAATCATTTCTGCAGCAACATTTCATATTTCAGGATAGTTCTTTACTCCCCCAATAAACAATTCCATGTCTATTTCTTCGAAATTGGACGCCATTTTCGGTAACGCTTTTGTGATAAACGACGCTTGTGTGCACCGCTCAAGTCACACAAGGTACTGAGAAACCGGAAGTGCATTTACGTTAACGCTGCGTTGACGGGGGAAAGTTAGGTGCAAAACGCTACGCTTCCGCTAACGCAACGTCGACGCATGTATGTGTGCAGTACCCAACAGATGTCACGTAAACCAAACGCAAATGCGGTAATGCAGCGTCAACACGCGTTAAAAAAAAACGCATGTGTGCACCAGGCCTTATTTACGCTGCATTTATTTTTGAGTTTAATAACGAAAAAAAAAACACAGAAAAAAAAACAACTACAACAACCACGAAAAAAGCTGTTCTACACGTATTTTGTGACGAGCCCTCGTATGGTAATCACTGCAGATCACAATGTTAGGAATTTTCATTGTTCTTAAAAACAAACGTAACTAATGATAATGATCTTCGTTGGGTTGTTATTACTTCCATTTCAAATTTCAACGACACTTTGTAAAATAATGGCAGAATTACTGGCGACGGAAAAGCAAGCTAACCAGTGACGACGCATGTGGCCTTTGATTTTTGACCGATGGCGCTTATATCCATCCGCTGCCGGTGGAGCAAAGACCGAAGCACGCATTTACGGGACTATTTTGAGCCCGTCCAGTGACTCGATAAACAAAAGTAGCTTTTTCAGTCATATTGTTGATTGGAATTCGGGAGCTCAATACACTCGAATACGATTTTTACGTTCGGAGCAGTCCGTTTTACGTTTCGTAATAAGTGATGACAATGAAGTTGCCATCCCTACAGAATATATATATTTTGCTGGTCCAGGGCCCTTGGCTCTAGGTCCAGAGTCGGATCTTGGATGAAAAAAAGCACTACGCGACTGGGTTGGCAATGGGTTCGCAACAATTTGGTCCCGCGACAATTCGGTACCGGACAATTCGGTCCTCAAAACTCGGACTGACATACACTACGTTTACATGGCCACAAGAAAGCGCATTTTAGCGATGCGCTTTGAAATGCGCATCAAAAAACGGCACCTGTTTACAAGACGAAAGATAGCGATTAGGGCCAATCCGCTAAGGAAGGCGATTCGACCAGTGCGATCGGAAAACCCTTTCTTCCTGCCCTCCCTTTGGAGAAGAGTGAGCAAGTCCCACGCTGCTCTACCCCCTGCATGTAATAAACTAGGTCAGCTTAGACCCAAGTAACCAAATGTAATCAAAACTTGGTGGTCTTCCTAGTCATGCACACTCACTTTCAGTTTATTTACCTAAATTTCGAATGGCACCAGCACAAATTACGTGGGTGCCGTAACTGTGTCCGCCATCTTTACCACGCTTTCTCCAACGGCTCAATGCGATTGCGAGTGTTTACATGCACAAAGACGATGCGATACGGATTCTCAAACCACCTCCGTGAAGCGCATTGCGGAAAAGCGCCACGAACAGAGAAAGCGATGCGAACGGGTGTTTACAAGACCCACGGAGGCGACACGGACGCGATGCGCATCGCTGTGAAGTGCTTCGAAGTGGTCATGTAAACGTAGTGATACTCGAGCAGGGGCCTTTTTCCATTGTTATTGGCTTATAGTACTCTACAATTTACATCGCTAGTCTGCAATGCATAATTCAGAAGTTATCACCGTGATGACCTTCGAGTGGAAATTCCAAGGTCATCATCCCTCAAATCTCCAACTACTCCGACCTCTATGCACGTATACATGGCTATTATTCAGGAAGAGGCCGTGCTGGCGTTGGGAATTGGACCACAGTCAAAGGCCAAGATGAAAGCCGGCATAGAACTGTGTAAACCTATCTGCTGCGCTGACCTAATAAATTATAACTAGCTGTACCCCCGGCGTAACATACGTCGGCTAGCTGGTTCCCGCATACCTGAGCGTAACACTGTAGTGTGCACCGGTTTCCCCTATTGTGTGGTCTGAATATCCCCATCTCTGCGTCCTCTTTGAACCTCTGCTGATTTGTGTTATGGAAGTAAATGTTTATTTTCAATGGAGGACGTTTCTCTGTTCTGATACCAAGCCCAAAAAACCCAACAACGGTTGTGCATGCAGTGATTGTTAATCAACCAACTTTGAAACTCTTCCAAGTCGGCTCTTATGAGCTAGCTTTATTAATGCAATATGTCGATTGTTATAGGCCACATTTGTTTGTTTGACATTGTCGGTCGCTTGCCCTCTTTCATTATACACCCTCTTTCATTGTAATGCATAATAATGATGAATTTGCTTGCCCAACCTAAGCGTATTATATAGATAGAAAGATAATCCCAATGCGTCGGTCAAATTTGAGATTTTAAGATATCATGGGATAGGTAGGAAAATAAATGGACTCAAACTCACGTATTGCATTGAATTTCTTAATTCACTTTGTTCTAGCGTCCGTGATAAACGTGTGTACAAAGTCAGAATTGTGTAAAAGTGCTGAAAACGACAAACTTGTAGCCGACGGCCTGGAACTCTTGTCCAAGAAAGGAGTGACAGATTTGAAGCTGGAAGACACTGATCAGGAAGTGTGCAAAAATCTTGGAGTTGTTCCACCAACCAGTTAAACTAAAAACACATTCTAATTGTGCGTGTTCTGTATTTGCATAAAATTCAACTTGGCCACAGCCACCTACAGTAAAGGCCGTATCATCTTTGCCTCCCACAATGCTCCGCAAAACGGCGAATCAAATAACGACGCGGCAAGTTTGCCAAGTGGCGTCATCTGTTGACCGAATTTGGAACCCTGGTCAGTTAGTTTGAAATTTCGCCGCTTGGTGTAGAGATAGCAGCGCCTAGCAAACTTGCGCTTCCTTCTATGTCAATGGTTAATTTTACTTGCCTAATTTGTCTTGATCTGATCCAGCCTTTAATGAAGGTGGCTGTTAATTTAAATAAATGTAAAATTATATTCATATCCTGTTGTTCTTTTGCTTCCGTGTTTACTTTTTTAGTCTTCTGTACAACCGAAACGCATGGGAAGACAAACAACGATATCGCCTTTTTCAGTGGTAGTCAAGTGAAGTTCAAAAAGCGCGGTAAATAAAACATTGTTGCATCCTTATTACTAATGGGCTTTTTCGACGTCATGCAGTGAAATAACATTAATCATCGCATTTAACATTCCTACGTATAATACTTTAAAGATTCCGGAGTTACTACGGCAACATGTAGTCTCGACACCGTTTGCCTACTCTGGAACCCAGTTCTCCGGTATAGGTGCTACTTACGAAATTACAAAGGCAGGTAAATGTTAGGCCTAAAAGCTGACAATTAGGCCTAAAATCTAAAACTAGGCCTGAACTAAAAGCTAACACCATTTTTTAATAGAAAAAACTGTTGCAGTGCATAATAGAGTTTGCGCCCCAACATTTTCGAAAGTGGCAAAACTGTACAGAAGACTGTATGCGACTAGGTAGTCGCTGCATCCACTTGTTTACGTCTTATTCAGGGCCACAGAGAGGAATGGTGGCATCCCAAGGACAAAATTCTCTCGGAACAAATTCCAAAAGAAGGCCTTTGGAGGGAGGAGGACTTGTTGCTAAGAGTGGGGGGGGGGGGGGGGGGGGGGACGTAAATCAGTGCCGCAATTATTTTTGCGAAAAACCCGCCGAAGAAAAATTATAAGATACCAGCCTAAAAAAATTATAAAGTGTGATGTTAAAATGCGCAAATATTTCCGGGTTGTGACGACACAATTTTTGCGTTGATGCTGTTTCGTCTACAAGGCCCAAGGCCCACTGAGATGACAGCTGTGTTCCCCGCTGCAATTACTTGATGATAATAAAACTTTGCATAATAAAACTTAAAGGATGAACTTTTAGTTTAAAGGATGAAGTTAACTGATAAATGTTTATCATCTTAGGAATCCAGCCTCTTTATTAAGTTTTAATTGGCTAAAGGGACGACATATAGTTGCTTGGACTTTTATCATCTATGCAGGGTCGGACTGGGTTAGTTTTTTGCATGTTCCCGACAGCCAAAAAAAGGGCACCGGCCGGGGGAGAAGGGGGTGGGGGGAAACTTCGGTCATTGTAAAAGTGCGGAAATGAAATAAACTACAGTAGTGTAGCAAAGCGCGTGATGTTTGATCAGGGCTCTTCGAATAAATCCTATCCAATCCTCACCAGCAGACTGTCTCTGTTAACTTTATCGAGCTTATGCAATAATTGTACTCTAACAATTGCGCTCTAACAATTAAGCTCCAACAACAATAAATCATCTTCTTGGCAGCGACATACTAGCGTGTGTCTAGAAGGCACAGCTAAGGAAACTGTAGGAATATTTTCTACTAGTAGGACCCGTGCATATTGCACGGTGGATCGGCCTCCCGGTCTTAGCTTCCCCCGGTGTTTGGTCCTGTTAGGAAAGTAGATCGCGTATGCAATATTTCATTCATTAGAAGACTGATCCTTCAATTTTAATCGTCCTTCTCTTCCCCTCCTTTTCTGGTCCCCCCCCCCACCTCTCCCCTTCTGCAAGTTAATCTCTGATTGTCGTATAGCCTCGCCCGGTGTTTGTATTCTTAGGAAAATAATCATCTTTATTAGCTTGCTTTAGCTTTAAGTATATGTTTAGCTACTAGTTGTGGCCTCTTTTCACATCCCACACTAAATATGTAGTCCATCCTCGCTAACTAAAAATAAAACGGCACGTTAGCCACACGCTGTTAGGGCTTCAGCAGCCAATAATTTGAACATTGTTTACAACAATTACTGTGCAAAGTGCCTTTCCTAGATTTAAAACATTAATAACTAGCAGCCAACCCGGCTTCACCTAGGGTTTTTTTTTTTTCGCCCATAGTTGTGTCATTTTCGCTGAAGTAACAGAATGACAGTCTATGCCTATGTCTTGAACTGTTGATGTCACCTCTTCAGGGGGAAAAATTATGATAGAAAAATTTTTAAAAATAATAGGATGAATGATGCAGGGACTGCAGAATCTTTGAACTTGTTGCGTTTCTAGTCATTCAGGTTAGGTGAAAGTTTTTTTGGAACATCAACTGTAAGTGCATACAACTCTTCGGAGTGCAGGTAAGTGATGGTACTGCTGTCTTTTACTCCTGTCCAACTTCTTTATTGTCACGGCAAGTGTTCATTGTGTTGCTCCTGCCCCTGTATCGATAATGTCTTCTTGCCGGCTAGCCCGTGTCCCACTTCGTCGTGGTGACACCTGTATTTTCGGTTTCTCGGCTAGGGAGGAGATCTTGGGGCTGCTGACCATATATGCTACCATATGTGGGAAACCGAGTAGCTAGCGTTTGGTCCTACCATAGTCATTCGACCCTATTACCTTCGGTAATAGTCTGGTAACTTCCATTCTGCGCGCTTCTGAAAACTTACTTACGCCACGGGAGTTTTCAGATGGCGCTGTAGTAAACGTGGGCCGAGAATGCTGGCGATTTAAAATGTGAATGAGTTGGAAGAACACTGTCTGTCGTTCAGCGTTTGAGAACGAATACCGACGAAATTACTGCAGATAAAAAAAAAAATCCACTGAGACAGAAATTCAAGAAGAAACACTAGCCTAGAACTTCAGACATTCTTTATCCCACGAAATATGGTTTATTACTAGTAAAAAAGAAGAAATCTCACGGCAAATGAGAACAGCGTCGCTTGTTCGTAGTTCGGCTTTGCTGCATAGCTCTGATGTATAGCGACCGTCGGGGGGGCCCCCCCCCGGCCCCAAGAAAAATAGGAAATTGGGATAAAAACGCGTATAGAACCAATCATTATTATATTCCGTTTCTCTGCATTAAATCATGGTAGCATGACGTCTGGTAATAATTTTTTTAGTCCTAAAAAAGCGTAGGCAATTGCAAGCAATAAAACTGGATTAAATCTCACACTCGTCACAGTACAAACAACAGGATTAAAATACGAACTTCCACTCATTAGACGGAGGTTACCACTGCTACAAAAATAACGCATATAATCGAAAGGAACACCGGACGGAAATTATTGAAAGATGTTGGGATTTTTGGTAGGGAAGGAGAAACACGGGTAAATAAATGATTGCTTCTTTTGTAAAAATAAAAGTTCTTTGTTATTTAGCACCCTTTATGCTTTATTTCTTTGTTAAAAATTGTTAAAACGTGATCGCTCTGCTCATCGACAAACGCAGCGGACGGTCGCTATACACCAGAGCTATGCAGCAAAGCCGAACTACGAACAAGCGACGCTGTTCTCATTTGCCGTAAGATTTCTTCCTTTTTACTAGTAATAAACCATATTTCGTGGGATAAAGAATGTCTGAAGTTCTAGGCTAGTGTTTCTACTTGAATTTCTGTCTCAGTGGATTTTTTTTATCGTCGGTATTCGTTCTCAAACGCTGAACGACAGTGTTCTTCCAACTCATTCACATTTTAAATCGCCAGCATTCTCGGTCCACGTTTACTACAGCGCAATCTGAAAACTCCCGTGGCGTACGTAAATTTTCAGAACTAACTTAGCAGACCATTACCGAAGATAATAGGATCGACAGACCCTGGTCCTACGATTTCTACGGCCTTTGTACTTCACGGAAAGTTGTATTGCAGGTACCTTTCACATAGTCACATAGCCATACAGTATTAGAGGTCCCACTGAAAGTATCCGTTGGTCTTAACAGCCTTGAAGTCTAAGGAGTAAACTTGTCATGGAATTTGGTTACGGTTTATTCCCCGAATCTTGTTAGACATTAACTCGTAACGGCTATTCACGTACAGTAAGACAGAACACGAGACAACACTAGTAGTGCAGCTTGTGCACCCTCCAAATTGCCGCCTAAACACGGTAATTGGAAGAACGCCAACAGCCAGGTTTGTCTAACGGAGAACCAGTTGGAACCGCATTGCACCTGCTAGACGGTCACGTGACGCAAAGCCTAAGGCGAGATCTATTGTTCTAGACCAGTTATAAATACTAGTTAGGAACGAGGGATAGTGATGTGGTGTTGGAGAGACAACTCGAAAGGTGGTCAGTGCCATTAATTTGTAAGAGTGGAAAAGTGAAGGAGCGCACTTTGAAGCTACGAGTTGAAAGTTGGATTGATCAGTAGTGAACTATACTCTGCTCATCGTCCCCTAGCTGCGTGCAGTAAGGAATGAATTGGAATTGAGTTCTTGAACTTGAAACGTCTCGTCCATTCCCTGAGTATAGTTACATATTTTGGAGGCCTGCTGGGATTACCTAAACCTTCGGGATAGGAAATTCATGCTTTCCAAACCTTCGAGATGGAAAGAAGCATGAAAATCTTTGGCAGAAGAGTTTTTGAAATTTGTTTACTAAGTCACGGTGCTAAAAAGTGGGCGAAAATGCTTGGCTGTCTTAATTCAATAGACCAAAACCTCTACAATTTTGTCATCCAAGTTGGGGGCAAACTGTAGCACCCTGCCAGTGACCACGTGTCTAGGACTCCTACATGTAGCCATAATTTTTTTCGGAGCCAAAGCCTTTGATATTCTGAAATAAATATGCAACCCACTTTCTTTTCCGTAAGGAATTTAAAGTAAAACAATTGCAATGAACTTAGCAGTGGGGAGGGACTTCTACCTACTGACTATAGGAAGCTACAATTATTTTGGGGACGTTTAGGATCCAGCCAGTGACCGCGTGCTTGGGCAACCCTAAAAAGTTCGTTTTGCAGTCGTTAAATCGTGTACGATCATAACACAACAAGTCATTATTCTGTGCGCAGTGTATCTTGAGTCCTGCAGATATTTTGTGATCGGCTACGTTTTCCTGGAGGGGGTGGCTTTAATCGACGGACACCATTGTTTTTGTAACCATCTTGAATATCAACAAGGCACTCTGCTACTGAAAACGAACAATCGATTATCTGTGTTCGTTCTGCGGAGAACTCAAGATAGGCCCCGCACACTATAACGTTAAACAGGTAGGCATGCCGAAGGCATAACGAATGCCGCAGTTTATTCTGACTGGATGGTAAAGGAAGGACGAAATAAAGTTCGCCATTTTTCTGAAAAGAAAATCAAGATTGAAAACGCAAAATATTGAGTAGTGGGCATAATACGATGAACGTGTGCCTTTCGTTTCGTTTTTCATTTTCTTCTTCTGTAACGCTGGGCCGGGCCGTAGCCAGTGGTTAGAGCGCCCGGCTAGTAAACGGGATGTCCTGGGTTCGAGTCCCAGTCGGGGCAGTTGTCTTTTCTTTCTTTCTCGGACTAGTGTATTGTGTAACCTCACAAGGACAGTCTTTAATGCAGACTGCTTGCTTCATTTACCCTTTACCTTGTGATTTCTTTCTTTATGAAGATTATCGAGATTCCCACTATACGGACTTCAATAGAATGAAGATTATCGAGATTCCCACTATACGGACTTCAATATAATGAGGATTATCGAGATTCCCACTATACGGACTTCAATAGAATGAAGATTATCGAGATTCCAACTATACGGACTTCAATAGAATGAAGATTATCGAGATTCCCAGCACGGACGTCAACAGAATGAGGATAATCAAGATTCCCACTGCGGACACACATACAAACAAATTTTACCATCTTAGATAGATTATTTATTATACCTTTATACCATGGCTGTGACGTCACGCTAACTCAACGCCATGCTAAATATCCGTTGGTTAAATCCTGTTAACCAACACCGGAAGTGTGCGTCATCGCAAAAAGTGTGGGTTATCAAGTTACCCCACACTTTTGCCGATAACCCACACTTTTGCCAATAACCCACACTTTTGACACTTTCAGATCACGCAACTAGGAACGCACACACCGACGACCAAATACTGAGTGCAAAAAAAAAAAAACGTAACGCAATAAAAACGTACAAAACGAATTACTTAAAAGGAATGAAATCCCATCCCTGCAAACTCTTATATGCCTGGCCTGTAAGCTATTCACTCTGCGTCAACTCCCCCCCCCTCCCTCCACAAACAATTCTCAAACTACAAACGCTCAAAATGAATTACATACCTTCCCAGAATGTCATTCTGTCACTCCGAAAAGCTTCGAAAACACAAGCGAGCTGGCTAGCGTGAAATGCGGCGAACCGACGCTTCGTCTCCTTCCCACCCACTCCCCCCACAAACGGACGCAAAGGACTAGTCGGTCTACCATCCACTCCACCCTCCATAAACTAAAATGAAATGACCTTCATTCATATCGAGATATTTTCACAAAACGCAAACACGTTTTAATAAAATAAGAGTTAGCTAGGCGTCCCAACCGTGGCATAAAACAGTTATTGGCTAGAATCTCGCGGTTATCGGTTTTTTTAACCAATGGCTGCGATCATTGTCCTGGCTCTCGTATGCAAAGGTCTCGGCCTGACGCCCTCGGCCTTTACATACTCGAGCAAGGCCAAAGATCACAGCCTTTGGTTAAAAACCGATAACCGCTCGCTTCTAACCAATAACTATTACATGTATAATATTAGGCTCCAGTCGAACTTAAAACTGTTCACAAACTCATGGAAACTGGTGACATCTACCAACTCGAGACAACTACCAGGAAATGTTTCTTTTAGCAATAGAGTTGTGAATTGTTGGAACAAATTCCCAACTACCGTAGTTGAAGCACCGACTCTTCCATGTGTTAAAAGTCGTTTAAAATAACTGTGTCTAAAAAGTTGTATTTTTAGAATCTACATAATTAAAATCATATGATGTGCGTGCGTGCGTGTTTGTACCTCTACTCCTCCGGAACCAATGCACCTACAAAGATGGGAGTAGGACCAAACGAAAGACAATTAAATTTCGCTTTTAATAGGCCTATTTTCATCGCTGTAATTTGATATTATCACCTTCAAATAATTTAAATTATGTTTGTTCATGACGTCATGAGGTTCGTTCATGACGTCAGATTTTGTTCATGAAAACCTCCTCGAGCAAAGAGAGATGATCTGGAAAAGGGTGCACGGACGACGTATTTTGCAACACACCACATATACATCTTAAAATTTATTTTATACTAACTGACTTGATGCACGGAAAAATCAAAACAATTGATTTGGTTTTAAAACGGTGTCAAACATTCGTGTTTCTGAAGCACGGAGGTGCGTGGATTGAAAGAGCAAAGCGAGCGATTTCCACATAAACTAAACCTTTTCAATGTGTGTCTCGCTTTGCTCTATCGTAGGAGCATCGCAGAAGATTATTACATGTGACGTTCTGCAGATGTTTCTACAAGTGAGGGATCATCAGATAGTGAAGTCATAAGACGCCCATGGAAAAATCTATTCTGAGCAGGACGTAAAGAACAATATTCTTAAAATAAGTAAAACAAGAAAACCCATATAAAGTGTATACCAACACAAATTACAAGTGATGTGTGATTCTTGGTGGTTACACTGATTCAATTACATTTCTGAGAAAATGTTTTAGCTGATTGAGTGAGCGAAGCGAACGAAAATCAGCGTTTGTCATCAAAAACAGCGCTTTTCTGATAAATTGCTTGATCTTAACTTTTTGCTTGACTCCTTGGACGTAAAAAATATTATTGACCTTTTCTCGAGATAACCGATATCGCATATTACACTCTTATAATTTGCTTGATCGTTTTTTTTATGTGGAAGGTCTGTCTGTATCATAAGTGTTGCAGCAAGAAATCTCCTCGAGCGCAGCGAGACGACGCGGAATGAGTGAGCGAAGCGAGCAACTCCGCTAGTTTACATCATTAAAAACGTATGAAGTGCGTGCGTGTTTGTTTGTACCTCTACTCCTCTGGAACCAAAGCACCTACAAAGATGGGGGTAGGACTAAACGAAAGATAATTAAACTATCGGTTTAGGCATGTTCATTGCTGTAACTTGATATCATGACCCTCAAATATGCGAAAGAACCTGAAAAATTAACGTCAAAGTTTTTTTTTTTCACTAACATGATGTTTGTTCATGACGTCATAGTTTGTTCATGCAAACCTCCTCGAGCGAAGCAAGATGACGCCAATGGAGCTATTACTTGCGTACTGGGATGATCTGGGAAAGGATATACACAAAAAAAAAATATATAACCTAGAAGGATTTCGTATTTTGCCTCATACCACATATAGATCTTAAATTTGGTTTTGTATCAACTAACTTGATGCATGTAAAAATCAGACCCATAGACCAGGTTTTAAAGGGTGTCACACATTCGTGTTATTGAAACACAGTGGTGCGTGGACGGAGCGAGCAAAGCGAGCGATTTTCACATAGAGTAAACCTTTTCAATGTGTGTCTTGCTTTGCTCTCTCTCAGCTTCGTAAGGAATGACTTCAGGAGGAGAAGCTGTGCAAACGTGCAAACTAACAAATCGTGTGTTTTGAATGATGTAAATGAAATTCAGGCGCTCTGAGGAATATGATGGACGAACTATGAGCAACAATTGCAGTTAGTTGGCGTCGAGATAATCAGTATTTCGATTTTGTGATACTCTTGGAATCAAAGAAATTACATGAAGCATGGAACGACGCCAATGGAGTGGGCAAAGCGAATTAACGATATGGCTAGTTTTAAGTTAAAATAGAACTTCCAGAATTTTTACCAGAATTTATATACGATGAAACATCATTTTGTGAATCTTTTAAAGTTTTGGACTGGAATATGTGGCATGCCCTTCCATCCTCCATTTTGCTTTTGTGCGCTAATAAATTTATATTTATCATTTTTTTTGTATTATTATTCAACTTAGTAACCTAAAAATCATACACAAACACAGTGAGGTAAAGCAACAATGTTTCTTGGCCTCCACCCTAGAAATAATTTAACTAATAAATAAAGAATAAATCAGAATATAAGGGGTTAACAAAGCAAGGGGAGGGGGGGG
>JAHWFP010114805.1:0-10539 GCA_023313725.1 Lithobius niger | reverse complement strand
ACCTGATATTAGCGAGCAACCGGTTGTACTTAAACCTGATATTAGCGGGAAATCGGTTGTACTTAAACCTGATATTAGCGGGAAATCGGTTATCTGCTGCAGAGATTTAAACAATCTTATCACTAAACGTAAATGCACTCGTACTTAAACACATGCTAAAGATAAGTCATACATGCAGAGTAAATTAATAAACACAAGTAGATTCGAAGTGCCAGCTGTATTTCTTTACAAATTTTAAAAGTTACAAAATACCCTTATTGTACACGATAGTTTTCCACAGTAAACACAATTTCAAAGTTTTTAGTACCATCGGACGTTTTCTGACAGTGGTACATGACGTACACACAATTTCAACTTACGGAGCCACTCAACTTGGGTCTTCTGTTTTCACAGACTCCTAACAAAAATGGACGGTTACAACTTCATCTTAGCTGTTCTGCTGTTTTGAAGAGGACATCGTCGGATGGATCGGGGACGATTTACAACACGTGACATCACAGTAAGGAAAATTAAAAGAAATTTGGTGCTCTTACTTTACAGGAAGGACATTGGTCGAACGAAGATACGAAGGTAAAGAAGGTTGAGGATTGAAGACGATTGGTAGTTGGTTTTTGGGAACAGCTTAGTTTTTTACACGGCCCCCACACTTTGCGTTACCTGTGCATCCTCCACACGGAGGAGCCTTAGGTGCGGGAGCACCACATTTTGGAGGGCAGCGGGGGTGGATGTGACAATGAGGCACGGCCTTCTGTGGGCAAGATGGAACACTCGTATTTGGAATACAATACTTCCCCAAACACACACACAGCTCACCAGCGTTAACGGCTCGGAACAACTGCTTTTCCAACGCTACGTACAGTTCGCAATCCGGCAACGAAATGTCAAAGTGGTCCCTGAAGAACTCAAAGATGTCTTCAATCGTGGCCTTGTGGTAGATAGAAACTTGTCTGGTTGCCACGATCACCATGGTATACAGCTCGTCTTCAGTTGGGGGCGTATCCTCGTCATCCGAGTCAGGGAATTCCCTACATCTACAATTCTTCTTCTGTGGGCAACACATGATTTGGAAGAGGTGGAGTGTACGAGGGTTCGGAATTAATTTACGTGTGTTTAAATTTGATTGAACATGTTAGGTTTAGATACGTTCCATAGGATGACTAGGAACCTTTATGACTCGTAATCAGGGCTGCTTCATCACGTGATCGTTGCTAGAATTTCTCGCGAGACTGTTTTAGAACTCAATGGTAAATGAACGTGAGAATGCTTTTTGTTAGCGCAAAGCCATAAGGTCAACAGCCCTAGGAATCGGAGGTCGTGTGTCAGGCAAGGGCAACTGCTCTGGATTCGGCAGATGTGTTGGGGCAGGTGTAGCAAAATGCGGTTAAATATATTTTTTCAAATAATAGTTGGTTATCATTGGAAAATATGGAATCACTTGAATCAGTAAACTGATACATTTTAATAATTAAAAAGTGTAACGCAAACCTTTACGTTTAACTATGTGACAAATGAGGTCAAATACTGTATAAAAATTTAAATATAAATGGTCATGTGTTGAATTTAAAAGCAGTGAACACGGAGATACCCTTGTATTTTAATACATCGGTAAACTTCCATGGTTATTTATGGTCGCAGGCGGCGGGGGCGCGGGGGGGGGCGGGGCGCCAAAAGCCAGCTCTTTCGGGGAAAAAAATTACCTTCAGTCATCTTTAGTGTCCAGAGTCGACCTTTTCTGTCGGTGGAAATCAATAACCTGCTGCAGTTGTAGGAAGCACCAAACTGGTTAATGTGCACACAAACTCTTTTGTTGCTTAAATTTGGAACTTGCTTGGATGAAACAGTTGATTGACATTATGAAGGACAGTTCACCATTTCTGCACGATTGGTGTCGTGGGTATAGAGGTGAGGTTGGGTTGGTTCAGCTGCCTCAATTTCACCAAGCAGGGCGCGTTGTTAACCATGGAGTGGTTACCACAGCGATGAGTTGGAGAGCTATTCTAAACTATGATACAGAGTTATTACTCTTTTTTAACCACATAACTTTGATTTTATTTTGTCCATTTTCTGTTTTTGATCGAGCAGATACGCAAAAAAGTCTCCTTGAAATATGAACGGAACACGATTAATGACGAGACGACAGAATCACGGAATCATTCCACCCACTTGTATAGAAATACTATTGGGGTCATGGACATATACTAGTCATTCACAAGGCCACTGATCTGTTTACCTCTGCAACTTGATGCTTTAAGTAATGCTAACAAGGAGCATTTTCGGAAAGTAGTAGGTAAGGCTATTTTCAGGGACAGATACACGCTCACACGTGATCGGAAGTGACGTCATCCCCCACATGATTGTAAGTAACGTCACTCCGAGGTCGCCCACTCTCGATCGGCATTTGATGACATCACCCCAGCTGGAACCGTAAATTGTACTAAATTCTGTGTATATCACCGAATTTTGTGTAAATTCTACCCCCTTGGCCAGATGCGTCGTCACAGTACGAGTCATCGTTGACCAGTGTGACGCCATTACCCTACGGGTCTCCCTTGACCGACAGTGACGCCACTTTGAGATCGACTCCGGCTGGGTGTTTTCCAAATTCTGTGTATATGATCCCAAATTTCTTGCAAATTCTACCCCCCTCCCCACTCAACCGGAAGTGACGACAACCCCCACTTGGCCAGTGCGTCGTCAGACAAGAGGTACGACCATAGATGAACTCCATTTTTCCCATTTTGCATGGTGGTACTCTGCTAAGTACGAAGGTTTCTGCAATCGCCCTAATTTTGTGGGTCGGCATGACTACCATAAAAAGGTTAAAAAGTACCAATGCAAAAAAGGGGCTTGCAACATCCTTTTTTTCTGGCACTGTTATGGACTGGAATAGGTTACCACACGACTTTGTTACTTCTAGAAATTCAATTGTCTTTGCTAGTGAACTGAGGTCTTGTGAAAAATTTTTACAATGTAACTATACTGCTTTGTAAATATGGGAAATTGCTCCGTTTTCCCTTTGCACGCTGCTTTTTGGAGTTGTATTTTGATATTGGTAAATGCCCTTGCGGATACTTCAATTACACAATAAATAAATAAATATAATGCAGCTGAAGATGTGCAGAGAGACTTCCGCCTCCAATTCATATTACAGCCCTTGTTCCTCTTTCTAATCCCATCTTAAGATGTGTCAGCGTAGCCTGACACAATTGGGGCATATCTATCCGTCACTTGTCATACCACGACGAACAGTACCTTTAGATGACACAACTAAAGACAGGTCGAAGTGAAATCTCTGGCAGCGCATCTTGTATTAGAAAAAACTCATTCAGAACAGTCTTTTCTCTCCCTTGGCTAAATTTCTTCAAAGCACATTGTAATTTGTTGTTACTTGTTATTTTTGTTGGGCGGGGGAGGGCACGGTTTGTCCTGTGGCTCGGCGCGGTCTTTTATCTAGTCACACGCTAGTGTGTCGCGCCAAGTTACGCAACAATCATGACAACAAACATCACAATTCAATTCAATTGTCGAGGTTGTAAACCATTGTAGCGCGGCGCCATAGCATCAGTGTCTTATATCTTGAAGCATAGTTGGGCACATTTCAGGTATTTGAAGAAAAATAATAATGCGGTACAAAAGCTTAAATTATGTTGAAATCAAGAGCAATGACCCACCTGACAAAAATTTACTCGTGTAGGAATGCCAGCTAAGCTGCTTTCAATGCAAAACCTGACCCTCAATAACGTTGAAAATGTGTAACTAGCCAAGTCGCTCATCCCCATGTTAATTTCCATAGGGTGATTATTCATCGATACCGAGATAACGGGAAGGCTTCCAGCTATGAAATTGAATGAATGGCTGCAGTACGATACGAACTGCGTACCTTTAATGGTTTGGAGCCTAAGGGTGTAACGAGGATAAGTACGAAAATATTGTTATAACCATTGTTAATATTGTCGGCATCGTCTTTCATTGGTCAGCCAAAGTTCGGACAATGACAACGTGAATACTGACGTGAGTGCCTAGACACACACTAGTGTATGACGATAATCTAAACAACGTTGCCAAAGAAATTGTATTCACGTCCAATTCACGAAAAATAAACCAACTCTAAAAAAAAAGCAAAATAAACAAAGCCAAAACCTGGTGAAGAGGCCTCCAAGTTAAGAGTGGTTCGGCCCTTCAAAGGAGTGATATCAACACACCAAAACTATCGAAATAAAACTAATTACAACAAAATTAAAACCAAACCAAAAACCTATAGGTGACCAAGTTGAGAATGGTTCGGCCCAAACCAATTTCTTGTTGACGTGCCACGTTATTACACATCTGCACGGTAGTGGAGTTGAGTCTAATACACAATTTTAAAAAAAGGACTGATATCATATCAAAAACCAAAACTGGTAAAAGGGGTCGCCAAGTTCCAAATGGTTCGGGTCTTCAAAGAAGTGATATCAACACACCAAAACATTCGCCAGCTTAATCGCACCGAATACTACTTTGGACGTTAAATGAAAACTTGAACATTGCTACCAAAAGTAGCAATGTTCTAGTTTTCATTTAACCTTCGCACTATTATGCAGTGCTTTTAACTTTGCGAATGTTTTGGTGTGTTGATATCACTCCTTTGAAGGGCCGAACCATTCGGAACTTGGCGGCCCCTTTTATATTTCCCGTCGAGACCGAAAGCATCCATTACTGCAGATCTACTACTTTAGAACGGATTCGGCCTCTAATTAGACGGATTACCGTACACGTTTTCTAATACCGAGTCCAGAAATGAGATTCGATTTGTAGTTCTGTTGGTATGAAGAAGATGACTCTGTAGGCTGTACTTGCTTGCTTGCACGTATAGTGCGTGGTAGACGTTGGTACTCTTTTATTTCTTTAGTTGCACTGAAACCTCTTAAGGCGTTGCCTCAGCACTTGTTATACTGGATTGAAATTTTTATTAACCATGTTTTAGTTTAAAGAATAAAGGTTTAGCCTATTTCGTGTGATAAGTTTTGGTTTTTCAATTTCACAGGTTTCCCCTATTGTTCTTTCACTTAGTACTGATGACCACCCTTTTCTTGCCAATGCTTAGATACCTGGCAAACAAGAAATAAAACCCCAGTAAGAAGATAGAAACAAACACTGCAGTTCCCGGATGAAAAGACGCGAGTTCATGTATATCTTCTCACTGGAGTTCCATTTCTCTTCATTTATCTTCGTAGGTAGTATCTTTCCAGGGTTGGTAATCCGAATTGAAGTTCCATTTGGCCGTAGTACATGTGATTAGGGTTAAAGCTTAAGAGTCCAGTTTGTGGCCATCTTGTAGTTGTGGTAGCTTAATGGTCGACAAAGTAGTCAGCATGTATTCGAAAGACCTGGTTCAATTCTCGGCCACATGATGGCACACTTAGATAGGGCACATTGGTCTTCACTGCTGTTGCCGCATTCTACAACGGTTGTTGTTTTTTTTGTTTCAATGCCACCCGCTTTACTGCCGAATATTGTTCGCTTCAAAATGTCGAATTTCAATTTGCAACACATGATAAAAACCGCCGTTAGAAGGAAAACAGGAGTGAATTCCCACACCCTATCAGGTCCTCAAAATGTTGGCAATGCCCATTCTGTCATCGGCTCTGCTTTTATCTGTCTGTCCTTGGAGCGTTCACTTTTTCACGAGTTTTTTTTTATCTCCTGTCCGCGAATTGTCCTGTCTCGAGTTTCTGGTACTAAATCCTTAAAACCTATGCTCACAAACCCATTTTCAGTCCTCTGAGACTGGGCACTGTCCACTAGCCAGTATTTGTTCGCTGGGTTTAGGTTTCCTGGTAATCCTCAAAGGCGCGCCTTCGGAGTAGTTTTTCTTTTGGCTTCACTGCCTATTTTGCAATAAGTGCGGTCTGGTTGGCGAACACAGTCGCTAATGTCCACGAAAAGGAACACTTAATTTTTTTCATTAACTTTAGTGACGTACATGTGTGCTGTCGTCACTCGTTTGTTTGTAGCACCATAAATATTTCTGCAAAGTCTACGACTGTACGACATGTGTGCACTGTATGTGGCACTACTCTTTTCACGCTGTGTTTACCAACTGTTGTTCGTGTGAAGATGCTAATACAGGTTAAGTCAATTTCCTTAGGCGTGTATGTCGAACAAATATGTAGCCGCTAAGAAACGTTAAACTAAAGTTCCTTCCTGCTACTCACACCAATCAAGTGATTATCATGCAAGCACACACTATCATGTCTTAACTGTTGTAGCCCATTGATCGATAACCTTAAGGGTCTTCTTTAATGGCTCACGCCACAAACACCAAGGAATTCCTTCCCCAAACCAGCCAGACATTAGCACGCAAGGAGACACCATCATGTATTGTCAGTTAACTGGCGTAGACCATTGACTGCAGCCCCTTAAGTCTTCTTTCAAGTCTCACGCTGCATACGTGTCGTGAGCACGGCGTCTTACGTGCTTCAATAAAATCGTTGCGTTAGTTGACAGGTGGATGGACAAGTTTTTTTAAGGTGCAGGTTCCATTACCACTAACAAGCTGAGTTTTATTTTAGTCAGCATAAAAAATTTGTTTGAAAATCCCATATACACATCAAAAATATTTTAAAATGGAGAAAATTGTGTAGATTGTCGACTTGCTCGGACCCGTTGACCGCCAAGTACACTTAAATAGGAATCATAAGGAGGGGGGGGGGGCGACACATCGTACTTAACCTTTGAAAATCTAGCATTCCTATCACAAGTTTCTACTACTCTAATGGGGACAGAAGAGAGGAAAATCTTTATTATAATATCGGAGGCCGGCTAAAAGGAAAGCCTATAGGAAGGCCTAAAAGAAAACCACTTCTCCCCTCCTCGTGCCCGCATTGAAAATGCACTCTCCCACTCTACCTGCAGCTAAAAAGGAGCCAGGCATGAGTGGTTGATCAATCTGACAGGTCGTCGGGAAAATGTCCCGGGAAATGTGTCCCGGGAAATGTGACCGGCCCCGTGCATAGCACGGGCTTCCTCTAGTAATCACTATGATCCTACAATGGTGCTTACCTTCCAATCAACCATGCTTTGATAAAATAAATTAGTAGAGATAAATGTATATATTTTTACTATTTCAAGTTTTATTATGAAAACAACATTACAAGAAAAATAAAAAACGACGATCAAATGAATTATTTTACATAAAGTACGTAGTTGTATTTCTACCCAAACATAATACAAATAAATCAAACGTGCTTCACAACGTACTCTTTTCTGTAATATTTTAGAAGGTAAAAATTTCCAGCAGTTTTCTGGACTGTCGACTATATTACGTTGTTCTGCAGCATCAATATCAACAAACGGTTGCATAAAATGTACAATTCACAATTTATTTTGTAATTCTGCATCTAATGCAGTTACTTTTACAGTGAAAATTTAAACCTTGTTTCCAGTCGTGGCCTTTCACATAACCGTCATCAATAACAGGTTAAGATCAAAGACCTTTTTTTTTTTTTCAACCGAAAAAGAATATAACGAAAAATTTTCTATGGTTACATAAAACGTTCCGTTTCACAATTTTTTATTATTCTAAAAATGGCAGCCGTCAAAACACGCAACACGCTTCACAGTTTAAATCCGAAATTTCAACCAGGATTGTTGCTTCTGTTTACAGGAACGAAAAAGAAATTAATGCTTCCTTAATGCTGCAGTAGAACACAAAATTTAATTTTTTGGAGGTAATGCAACATCCAACGCACAATTATTCCTAAACCCTCCTTCCCTTCCTCCTTTCTCCATCCCAATATCAAGTTTTAATTCAAAAAGTTCAATGAAAAAGTTCAAAAGTTCGATCACGAGCCTTTCTTTAACTTGAAGTTGGTCTTTTTTGGTGTTGGTTTTTGTATGGGTGGAGGAATGATTTCTTCCTCAATGGATTCTTCGTCGTCATCTTTTTGGCATATCAGAGATGAAATAGGACCTGAAAAGATAGGGCGTAATAAATAAAAAAATAAATAAATAAAAAACCAAAAGAAAAGGTCCATTGGGATGATCACTTTCATCCCAAGAGAATCATATCTCTGCTGGCATTTGGAGGAAGTCATTTGAGTTCACCACATGGGTAGAGCTCACGTCCTCACGACCAAATAGTCCAGAAGTTTTTTTTTAAATTAATTTCTTTGAGCCTTAAGTCAGCCGAAGCAACTTAATGCTTGTATGGCTGAACCGGCTCAATTTTGAACATTACAATGCAGGAAACGGATCTACTAGCAGCCGTTTCCAGTAGCAACTGTTTGAAATTTAAAGGAGGATTCCCAACCTAAGATGAACAGTGTCCTTCCCGACTAGAGTCACAGACTACACTGTTATGGTTGATTTTCTGTTGAAAAAGTTTTGAAGTTTTTTGTTAACACAATGTAAAAAAAGTGTTAACCGTTTTAAAAGAAACTTGTGCTCTCATCTGACTTGACCATTTCATACAATTTAGTAGTAGTAGTTGGTGTTGGCCAATAAGCTTAGAGCGTTTTGACGGCCCAAGCGGAAGATGTTAAATGGAAGGACCTACCATCGAATTATTTTTTTTTGCCGCAGGAGGGAGGAAACCGGAGTACCTATAGGAAACCCTCGTGCAACGGGCGGGAAACAACCGGCGAAAAAACCATACCATTCACCAGGATCGAATCCGGGTCTGTAAGAAGCCAGAGATGTACAGCCGGGACCAAAACCCTATAGAGTAGTGACATTTGTCGCCATATTGGCACCAGTATGGGCATTGGAGGGCATAACTACAAGGTGCACTACATAAAAATGGAGGGAAAAACAACTGAAGAGCGGATTTCTTAGGCTTAAAATAACGTTGTTTTCTCCAACAACATAAGTCGCGCGTTTTAGGTCTAAGAAATCCCTCTTCACAGCATCGGCTTCAGTATGACGCCCTTCTGTTTCTCTCTGAAGTGCCCCCTGCAGCTAACCCATTAGGCTCCAGCATAGAGTTATATACAATAATACTACGTCGTGTCACTGTTCTATAGAATCTGACGCCCCAGTGCTCGCAGCTACCTGTGCATCCGATACTGCTGCAGCAGGAGTAACTAATGGCAAATCGGTCATAATGACACCCATCCAATGATGAAACAAAAGTAGTTTGCTCCGGCTGGAAGTCGAACCAACATCTTGTTGCTAGTAAGGTGTGCTAACCGATACGCCTCCGTGGAAAAGTTGTCCAGATAAGGCTGTTACAACTATTAATTTAGCCAAAAGCGTAGAATGTGGGGAGTATCAGTGTAATTCGTCTTCCTATTTCATTATTTGCACAAGGCCGTCTGGGAACGAAGATGCGGGTTTCACTTTCTACCTCCAGGCCTATTTCATCAGATATGTAAAGATTTTTTTTTCTTATTTTACCAAAGCAACGTTAAGAGGCTTTAATTTTCCAAACCTTGAGAAAACTGACAAGGAGCCGGGAGGTGAAACATGCAATTTCTTCTCATATCGTCCGAGGCTTGAAGAAGTTATCTTCTTCACGTCAAGGTCGTTTCAACGTTTTTGCTCGTGGAGTTGCCGCTTCCTAGATTAATCGTACCACCACCGATATTTTTTTGCGATGGGTTAAAACCCACATTGCATAGGCTATCTCCCAAAATAGTTACGACCAGTCGTTTCATAGCTGACTACTTGGGGTTGCAACTTGATGCGCCTGCTGTTTGTTGATTTTTAAAAAATTAATTGAATCGTCAAATTACTAAGCCACCATTAATTACTGATGCAAACGCTAATGAGAATCAACGTTCGTTTTTTCGCTGCCTAAATCACAGTACAGCAGAGCAAAGGCTAATAAACCATCGTCTATAACCACAAAGACTTTTGAATCCTGTATCAGATTCATTTCAGACTTTTCAAGCATCTATTTTTCCCCGTTTACTGCAGTCTAACAAATCCCCTCATAAATTCCAATATTTTCCTGATTTAACTGTTAACAAAATTCAGCAAATTCAGTTTAAAATCACACAAAAAATGCCCAATTATCTGTTACTTTAAAAATTAGGATAATTATCCTAATTTCGAAAAGCGTTGATAGCACCTACCTAGTTTGTAAGTAGTTCGTTCTTCAGAACAGCTGGAGGGTTTGATTCCAGGCACTGCAAATACCAATGGCACTGCAGGATTGAGTCCAGGCGTCGGTAGGTAAAGGGCAGTATCCTCCCTCGTCAAATCGGTCAGTTCAAATTCATCAAGTCTGCAAATACCGCAGCAGGATATGGTGATGCAATTCACCGGTCTTTCGTTCTTCACTTCCATTCTTTCCATGGCCCTTAAGACGCCACAGCCACTAGCCAATTGGCCAAAGGCAACATAGCGCAAATCCATCCAGGGGCAAGGCACCAAGGTGATATAGAACTGCGAATTGTTGGTGTGTCGCCCATTATTGGCCATCCCCAAAACTCCTCTCCTACTATGCCGCACTGCAAATGTCTCGTCCTCAAACGTTGGTCCGTAGATGGAAGCGCCTTGGTCACCATTCCCTGATAATATGTCACCACCTTGTATCCATCCATGGGGCACTATTCG
>JAHWFP010114803.1:7861-25866 GCA_023313725.1 Lithobius niger | reverse complement strand
TTTGGTATGTTTTATATTTTTAATATTTTTAATAATTTTAATGTTTTCGGCCTTGACCATGCCTGAATGGTTTGTTTTTATAGACTTGGTGACTCGGCAGATACTGCCATGAATTTTTAAAACGTTTTAGTGTTTTATTTTTACCTGAAGACGGGAGGTTGCCCTCCCGAAACGTAGTGTTGTTTTTATTTGTGCACGAAACTGGCTGTAACTATATCTTATCCATGGCTTCGGCAGGAAGCCCCAAGGTACATAGCCAACAGTGCCGCAAGTAGGGATGGTGCAAAGGGTGCTAGGCACCCGGGTCCAGGAGGCAGGGGCCCAAAATTCATGAGTTGGGGGCCAAATAAGACAAAAATCACGACATTTTGGTTGGGGTTGAAAGGCACGTTGCCCCTAAATTGGTTTTCTTCTTGACGAGGGGCCCGGCATTTTGTCGTTGCACCCCTCCATTGAAAAAGCTAGATGCGGCACAGATAGCCAAGGTATATAACCTTCAAGGTGCATACGAGATTGAAAATTACATTTTTTATACCGATGGAAAAATACTTTTCAATGTATATTAAGTTCTAGTTTATCAGCTATATTTTTATGTTAAATGCTTTAAATTATGTGGAATTTGTAGTTTCCACTTTACTCCAATTTTGTCTGACCAAACATGCAGGTAGGCGAAGCTCCGGGAGGAGGGAAGGAGCATTACCCACCTATTAAAAAAGAAAGTTCGGGGTGGGAAGGGGGTGGCGAAATTTTTGACATAAAGAAAGTCGTCTGATTTATACTATACTATATACTATATTTATACTAACAATTAAACGTAATAGTTTGAGAAATTAATTCATTAGTGTCAGGAATTTTTTCAACTCTTTTACAGGATTTTAAGAAACGAAATTAGCTGTTCAGAATATTGGTTCCACTGTGTTTCTTTCTCTTCATAGAGTTCCCCGGTAGCAGAATCAGAGCGACGCGCGGCGCTACGTCGCAGTACGGCTGGTAGTGTTGCAGTACGATTTATCCTACACTTTTTCTTTCCTGGTCTTCTTTTTGAGATAATTTCGCCAAAAATTGAGCGATTTTGACGTTCAAATACACCATTTTAACCGTTTTTTTCGAGAGCTTGTGAATGGTTCTATTGTCATGACGATAGGTTTGGTCGTTCTCAAGTTATTTAGCAAAAACAACCTACGAAGGTCTAGTAAAAAAGTTCTTGCAAGAAAATTGTTCATGAACCCAAATGGGCCTTACTCAAAATGTTCCACAATGCAAAATTCCGCCTTCACACCCTTCCTGCCACCCGCAGACACCTCCTTCTTCCCGCAGACCGTTTTTAGTTTGCAAAAAGCTTGTCGCAGACCGGTTGAAAATATTCTGCTTCTGGGTAGAGTTCAAAATGGCGCAGATGAAATACGAAAATATTATTGGCGCGGATATAGTCATGCTCACACGGAATCCTCTGTGTAGTATAAGCAAAGTTAAAGGGAGAGAAGTTTTGGTTCTCGCTCCCAGGCTCCAAGTTAGAACGCATGCAAACAGGTGATTCCCTATTATAGTTCCAGCGATATAACAGGTGTCGTTATGTACCAGCCCGTGCGAGAGGTGAATGGAATTTGGAAAATTAGAAAGATGAAAAATGGCCTTCTCAAATGAATACGGCTGAAAAATTTATCAACGGGGTCATATTCCTACTCGGTGAATTCGTTAGGTGCGAACAATTCCGCGATAAATGGAAAATTGCTGGGGACGAAAAATCGCCGGTAAAAAAGGGGAGACAAACATTTTCTCACCTCTCTCCCCCCCCCCCCCCCATGAAAAGATTCCTAGCTCCGACCCTGCAAACAGGAGCGATATGAATCAAGAATGGAGCACACCGAAGCCAATGTTAGCAGTGCGGTGATCGTTCTTGCAGGGAAATCACAATTCCCCTACATGTTTATAGTAAAGCTGAAAACTTACGGAACTGTTTTCACCCCGTAAGTACATATTTAATCAAAATGTAATGCATGAGCGGATAATAATGTGGACGTGTCCATGTTGTAAAGTTTCATATCGGTAGATATATTATAACTCGCGAAGTGCGAGGCGTTTCGGAGCGAGTGATATTCTCGTTAAAAAAGTATTTTTCACCATTATTTTTTACAGTTAAGTAATTGTGATTAGGACTAATTTATGGGTTAATGGATCCCTGTTTTTACATTGTAAGGCAGCGTATAAACACCCAGCAGAAAGTTTTCGTCTGCAACAAATTCATTATACTGCTAGTATAGGGGAATTCTAGAAATTCTGTTTGGTAACTTTTAAGAAATACAGTATTCCAGCGCCTCACAAATCTAAGCACTCCAGAAATCCTTTAAACGGAATCTTAGAATACTTTGTTGCAGGATGTAGTGCAGTGATTAGATTTTCTCCACTTGGGCCCCCTGGAAACTGAAACCTTTCACATATTAGCACAGCCGGCAGGCAGTGCTTATTAGAGTTCGTTTGTGCACGAGTATTTTCAAAAAGTGTACAGGCGGAGGCGGAGGCAGCGCGGCAAACAATGTCAAAATTTTACAAGGCTGCAACATGTAACAATGGGGAAACAATAGGCGAGGAGCACAATATCGGATTGTAGGTCACTCGAACAAGATGCAACGATGCTCGGGCACGGGGAAAGTAACATTGTCGTAGTAGCTTCGGGGCGGCTCCATTAAATATAGTCAATCGTTGTCGAGAACCAAAATGAAATGGTCTTGGTTTTCGATTTAATCTTTCAGGTTTAAACCGTCTGGTGCAAAGTCTATAATTTTGAGGCCTAAGGCCTCAAAATTGGACGGCCGACATGACTCTGCGATTTATTTACTTATTCAATGCAGGCTTCGGGAAGCTAGTTGAATTGTTGCCGCAGATTGTTTGCCATAATACTGCATCTGCTTGCAACAATGCAGAATCAACTATCCATCAGTTGATACTCTACAAACACGCTAGTGTGTTGCCATCAAATAACAAACATGGAAAAAAGCTTGGGCAGAACCTGAACAGAAATACGCATTTCTAATGTTTCGTTTTTTCGCAAACAAAATTGGTTGTACAGTGGACATACCGTAGCTATTACAATAAAAATGAAGAGAAAAAAGCCAGCAAACTAACTAAACAAAAAACGGCTTCGCCGTTTAGAAAAAAAGGATTAGAGCTCGTACGCCCATACTCACAGCTGTCAAGGAACACAAATAAAAACGGTTAGAGTTCACTCGAACGCAACGAACTATAATTTGAACTCCAATTCCAGGGAACAGGGATTGTAACATGTCAGCCTTCACACAAAATACACATATAGCCACTCACAAGAATTACACTTAAAATGTAAAACGCAGACAAATTTTGAAAAAGCCAGTATAATACAGAAATTAAGTGCATGCACATGCACAAACATTAAACATTTCAAATACAAACAGTGTTCACTTTCTGATATAACCATTGAGTAAAACGTATCCTTGTTACCTGGAATTGGAGTTTAAATTATAGTTCGTTGCGTTCGAGTGAACTCTAATCCGTTTTTATTCGTATTCCTTGACAGCTGTGAGTATGGGGATACGAGCTTTAATCCTTTTTTCTAAACGGCGAAGCCGTTTTTTGTTCAGGTTATTTGGTTTACTTACGTGGTCCCTGGAAGGGAGTTTTTAACATATTTGTAGCCTCAATTTTAAAGATGTTTGATTGTAAATATTGTGATGCTCGTTTGTGCCTAGTTGGGGCGAATGGAGTACGATGCTTTCGTTTAGCTTTTTTGTTTGAACTCTTCTAAATTCCCTAAACTCTCCTTCTTTTTCGAATTCATCGTACATTGTTTTATTTAGGACTGCGTTACTTTATCGTGACTGATTGGTTACGAGTATATTTTACAATTTTTACTGTTAACTCACTAACAGAAACAAAACCCACAAGGGTGAAAAAACCCTTCAAGTTTCAGCCTACCAAAGTAGTACTATATCAGAACAAAAGTGGCTGCCACCAAGTTGTTACATTAGTTGCCAAGCTAATCCAACCGAGCATTAGATCAAAGGTAAAATGAAAAACCCCATGCCACAATTCATGTAATGTCCGAAGTAATAGTCGGTAGGATTAGCTTGGCAAAGCAGCGTTGTGGTGGCAGCCATTTTTATTCTGATATCACTACTTTGATTGGCTGAAACTTGGCGGGTTCTTTCACCCTTGTGGGTTTTGTTTCTGATATCACGTTGTTTGTATTTTTTTTTTCTGTTCCATTTTATTTTTGCCACTGCCTAGTTAGTGGTTTCCTTGATACACTTGGTTCTCTCTTTCGCTTGTAATATGACGTCATGTGGTCACTGACATAAATACGGGAGGCTGTGCATCTGGATGGGACTAGATTCGGAGGCGACTACAAAAGCGCAAACTTTGCGGTAACTTCTCCACAATGTGCAGCTAGGTGGGCCAAATTGAGGCTTTTAGACGAAAATGAAGTCGGCCGTGCTTCAGCGGGTTATTTCACAGAGCGTCAAGAAGGATGACCGGTCGTCGCTTCTTGTGAGTTTCTTCCGCCACCACCCTCTTCATCCGACAGTGACTAAAAGTGGAGAAAGGGGTCTTTGATGCACGTTCTCAAGACGCAATGTTGAATTTCGAGTGGGAGTTGAAACTTCATTATGGCGACCGTCCGTGTGCCCCTTACAACGGTTCGGAAGGAGATGTTGTTAGGCGGAATTCCAATGTGTACGAGAAATGGGGCTGAGCTGCACAAAACTTGAACGTAAGAATGCAGCTGTGGTTACGAACTTGACATAATGAAAATACCAGGAGTGGCATAAAGAAGAGCCTGTAGTACTGGACCACAGCTTCCTTATATATACAAAGGCTTAACGCTCGCTTTTACGTAGCATGTGAGCCGCGTGGTGGTCCAAGACCGTCAAAAACTGCCGCTAAGCGCGCTGAAAGCACTCATATCATAGCATTGATTAGTGTTAGCGATATGCACAAGAACGTGGTAATCACTTCCTTATTAGATTTCCCGGTGTTGCAGCACTAGACGAACATTATTTTACGGAAACGGTGACTATCCTTGAAGTCTTTGGACGATTTATTGCTACGTCAAAGGATCGTTTAATACATTTTTAATGAGAATAGGAAACGCCACAGCGCACTATACAGTGCAATACACACTTGGTTCTTCTGATTGAAATTCATGAAATTAAACCTCCGGAGTCTTTATTTTGATATCGAGTGGACAAAGAGGTACGTAAGCAAGAAGCCACTGTTGCTCAACTTTAATAATTTGGTATTAATGCAGAGTTTTAAGTTTAAAATCATATCATGCGTCACGTGTACCTTTCACGGTTCAGTCCGCGTGCTAGAGAAGGTCTTTTTTGACGTATTCCCAGCGCGACTGGAGGCAGAATCGGAGGCTAAGTGGACGACATGTCGAATTTCTATTGCCAAGCCTTATAGCATGTAAGGAAGCCATGGGGTTGGACGGAGTGTACGTGATAATATCGCATGTTCCATCTCTCGTCGTGGGTCGCGATTCCATGCATCAATTATGGAACCACTGGTCATAACTATTTTCTAGGATTTCATACGTTAAAAATACCTTGTTTAAGTTGTAACCTAACTATCACTCGTTTTCACTTGTGGTCCCAGTAAGGCGGGTTTAAGCAACGACAATTTTGTCGCTCACTATAGCTTTTAATTGGTCAATGCTAAATCTGACGGCTGCTTCTCGCCTATACCGGGGAATGCGGCTTTCGAGTTGTCTATATGTAGTAACCATGGCAACAACGCGGACGCAGATCTT
The DNA here is from genome assembly GCA_023313725.1 of Lithobius niger. Classification (NCBI taxonomy): domain Eukaryota; kingdom Metazoa; phylum Arthropoda; class Chilopoda; order Lithobiomorpha; family Lithobiidae; genus Lithobius; species Lithobius niger. The sequence goes on along the minus strand of JAHWFP010114803.1, from coordinate 20,081 downwards.
CTCCTCGTGCCTCGCGATACGACGTACGATGCTTACTACATGACAGCGCCGATTTACAACAAGTAAACAATTTTTACTGCAGTACAAGATGACCGACAGATTTCTGAATGCCGGCATTCGATGGTTTTCCTTCGATTCGATAACCTCGAAATGGACGCCATGTTGGATTTTGAATTCTCTCTGCGAGCAGCTATTTATTCTACCGTTGTCTGATCACTGCTAGAAGCTGTTCTTTGAGCGATAATAGCAAATTTTGGAAATAGCGTGAAATGACAACAACGTTGAAGCAATGTTTAAAATTATTATTGCATTTGTTCTTTATTTGTGTTTTTATTTATAATACATTTAATTTGTTATCTATCACCGCATTCATTTAGTAGAAATGGGAAACTAATCACAAATAAATAACGGTTGCCTAGCAAATAGCGTTCGGCGAGCGAAGGAAACGATTTCGCGCCAAGTTAGACAACAAACATCACAACAAACATCACATCAATTCAATTGTCGAGGTTGTAAACCATTGTAGCGCGACGCAATTGCGTTAGTGTCTTATATCTTGAAGCATAGTTGGGCACATTTCAGGTACTTGGGGAAAAATAATAATGCGGTACAAAAGCTTAAATTGTGTTGAAGTCGAGAGCAATGACCCACCTGACAAAAATTAACTCGTGTTTGAATGTCAGCTATGCTGCTTTCAATGCAAAATCTGCCCCTCAATAACGTTGAAAATGTGTTACTACCTAGCTAGCTAGCTAGCTAGCTAGTCTGCTCATCCCCATGTTAATTTCCATAGGGTGATTATTCATCGATGCTGAGATAACGGGAAGGGTTCCAGCTATGAAATTGGGCGAATGGCTGCAGTACGATACGAACTGCGTACCTTTTATGGTTTGGAGCCTAGGGGTGTAACGAGGATGGCGTGGGATAGCGCGTAAGTACGAAAATATTGTTATAACCATTGTTAGTATTGTCGGCATCGTCTCTCATTGGACGGCCAAAGTTCCGACAATGAGAACGTGTATACTGACGTGTGTGCTTAGACACACACTAGTGTATCACGATAAATCTAAACAATGTTGCACAGAAATTGTATTCACGTCCAATTCACGAAAAATAAACCAAGTGTAAAAACAAAGAAAAATAAACAAAGCCAAAAACTGGTAAGGAGGCCACCAAGTTGAGTGGTTCGGCCCTTCAAAGGAGTGATATCAACACACCAAAACTAACTAATACAACAAATTACAACAAAATTAAAACCAAACCAAAAGCAAATAAAGAGGTGACTAAGTTGAGAATGGATCGGCCTATAGGCAAAAGGTAGTAGCAAATTGTTGAAAACCAATTTCTTGTTGACATGGCACTTTATTACTCATGTGCACGGTACTAGAGTTGAGTCAATACACAATTAAAAAAAAAAGGAGTGATATCATATCAAAAACCAAAACTGGTAAAAGGGGCCGCCAAGTTCCGAATGGTTCAGCCCTTCAAAGGAGTATATATCAACACACCAAAACATTCGCCAACTTAATCGCACCGAATAATACTTTAGACGTTAAATGAAAACTTGAACATTGCTACCGAAAGTAGCAAAGTTTTCATTTTACCTTCGAATTATTAAGCGGTGCGATTAACTTGGCAAATGTTTTGGTGTGTTGATATCACTCCGTCGAAAGGCTGAACCATTAGGAACTTGGCGGCCCCTTTTATCAGTTTTGGTTTTTGATATGATTATAAATAACAACACAAATAAAGAACAAGTGCAACAATAATTTTAAACATTGCTTCAACATTGTTGTCATTTCACGCTATTTCCAAAATTTGCTATTATCGCTCAAAGAACAGCTTCTAGCAGTGATCAGACAACGGTAGAATAAATGGCTTGGCATGCGGCAACAGCGTTCAGCGATCTTGAAGATGGGAAGGAGCATGCTTCTTCAAGCCAAGGCCGACTGGAGTAGAAATCGCGTGTCTTGCGAACGTTCAACGCCAGTTGACGTACATGCCAAAAAGTTGACGCGTTTTAACGTTGCTTTGGTAGTATAAGATTCTGGCGAACTTAAATCATGCCGGGAAACGAAACTCAAAACCTCTCTCCTAGATGGCCTTGTGACATTGGATGGAACACAAAGCGATAGTCACAGCCTGTAAGATTGAGTGACTGCTAGTAATTGTGCACGATACTGGCAGTCACTCAATCTTATCTGCTAAAAGTGCTGAAACTTCTCAATAGTCACAGCCTGGACATTCGTCATGGGCTTGTCTCCGATCCCTGTTGGCCTTCCTCTCATTTGCCCCTTGCGTCAGATGACCTTGTCTTCATGCCCCGTCGTCACTTCCCTTGGTCATTTCGTGCTCAACCCCCATCCAGCAATTGAGTTTGGATGCAATACGACGTATGGAACAGAGAAGAGCTCATCGCCCCCAACCACTTAAGTGTTTGTAACAATGTTGCGGAATCGTGATTGGCAAGCTGGGTATCCGAGGCATACAGGAATTTTTCAAATCACATCCATTCCAGCAGAGATAAGTTGAACAGCCAACCTGCAGCTGCTCGATGCCAACAGTAAGCAGCAAGATATCCAGACCCCCACCCCCAGCTTGCTCCCTCAAGCCTTCTGGAGGAAGGCTCATCTCGCACTTCCTCGTCCTACGGCGTTGTGTACATTCATAGACTTCTGATAATAGTAGATCGAATTTCAAAACTCAACGTATGAATTTTGAGATTCGTCCTAGTATTTAGATTTAATAGCCCACTTTATTCCGTAACTGTTCATAAAGACATTCTGTTACTTAATTTAGTATATTTTTTGGGTTTGGTGGTGATGCGATGTGTTTATACCTCCTCTAATCCTGTGCCTAGCCAATCCCCCCTCCCCTAGGAACAGGGATGACGCTAGAATCAGTTGAATGGGGAGGCGGCAGTGGGACAGCAATCTTAGTCGGGGGGGGGGGGACCAAAAAATTATACTTTCGCGATAACCCTGCTCTCCTCCCCCCCCCACCCCCAAATAAAATAAAAGTTGGCGTCTTGCAATTCTCTTTCTCACACCTAACCTTCTTAGGTGTTTCCTTACCCCCTTTTTTTTTTCAGGTTGAAAATAAAAGTTTATGATTTTACAACTCTCACAGTCACACCTAAGGTTGTCAACAACAGAGTCGTTCCGATTGTTGCAGATTAAGTTTTAGGAACATTTTAAAGTAATTTTTCTAAGTAACTTGCTAGTAAAGGAGCACTTTTTTTTTATCAGATGCCAACTATTTGATTTTGGGCTGCTGGGTGGTGGTTGGTAGGGGGGTGGGGGAAGGACGCGGAAGAGGGCGGCCCAAAATTTGGGGGGCGCTCGCTCCACCTTAGCGTCGTCCCTGCCTATAGGAGTCCTTAAACGATGAATTTTGTACTGCTGTGTCCGCAACACATTTTATTAAACTCTTCTGTTATGCGGTTGACAGCTTGACATACAAAAGCATGTCGGATTGAGTTTTCCCGGTTCGGTGCACCTTATGGCCATCGACAATTGGCTGAAACGGCAACGTTCAACTCAGATAAGCTAAAATTTGCACACCGTATCAAAACACTTGAGTTATCAATATTTTACGACATCCTTCTTACTTTTCATGTGGTGAGCAAAAGAGTTCCTTGACAGCTCCGGAGTTAGAGCAGTGATGGTAATGCTCGCAGAACTGCGATTTTGATAAACGTTTGCGCATTTCGGAAGCGGCCTTGTTTACCGGAAAGCAAGCCTTTCAGTGAGAAGTTCTACAAAATCCAGTAGCAACTTATTGCGGAGCCAGACATACGTGATGCTTTTCAAGAGACTTCTCTGTTTGTTTGTGTTTGTTCATGCCGTTCTTGATAAAATGAAAAGTTACGATCATACTTGAATGAAGTAAAATCGTCTGACTAGATGTTAAAACAAGATATAAGCTTTGCGCGAAATTCTCATACAAATTTAACCTTTATCTGACCGAACAAGCGTAACGAGAGAGTGCCTCACAGTTGAGTGGATTTCCACACAGTTGAGTGGATTTTCGAATATGACGCGACTTTAAAATGATCGTTGTTCATTCGTGTGCAGAAATGGGAACGATTGCGTCAAAATGACGTCATTTTCGATGTTAACGAGTGAGGAGTAACTCGCCCCTGATGTTAGAATGAGTTTACGGAACGAATCGCAACGTGTATTTTCTCACTCACTAGGTTTTACCAGGAACGAATAAATGCAAGGTTCTCACTAACGTGGAGAACCAGGAAAACCTGGAAAACTCGGAGAATATAAATAATGTTTGAAACTCAGGAAAAAACTCAGGGATTTTTCTGATTTTTCACAATAAAACTTGGAAAACTCAGGGAAAACCAACAAATACGGATGCAAACCTATTTACGTTGCCTTTTGGACTTATATGTCAGACTGCCTGAGCGGGGAATCGAACCCAGGACCTTTGAAATCAAAGGCCAAGGTCCTAGTGTGAGCCAGTCCAAAAGGCAACGTAAATAGGTTTGCATCCGTATTTATTAACCAATCTCGAGCCCAATTGGCTTTCCGTCCCGTTTAAAACCAACAAAGCCACTCGTTTAGGCTTAGGCCTAAAGCCTTAAACAGACTGGCTGATCGCAGCTGCATGGCGTTACTGGATGGTTTACCAAAGAGGTCAAAATCAGTCCTCAAACGCAACAACAAATGGACGAATTCAGTAATTTTGACCTTTTAGGCACCTGGTAACGAATCGCTAAGCACGAGATTTGCTTCTGTCTGGAGAGGACTTTTGTGTATTACCACAGCCACCTACAGTAAAGGCCGTATCATCTTTGCCTTCCACAGTGCTCAGCTAGAAGGCGAAACAAATACCGACGCGACAAGTTTGCCAAGTGGCGTCATCGGTTGACAGAATTTGGAACCCTCGTCGGTCAGTTTCAAATTTCGCCGCTTGGTGTAGAGATGGCAGCACCTAGCAAACTTGCGATTCCTTCTATGTCAATGGTTGATTTTACACGCCTATTTGTCTTGATCTGATCCGGCCTTTACTGTAGGTGGCTGTGGTATTACACACATTATGTCCTTATACTTCTGTACTGAATCCTGAAAGTTCATTAACCGTTTAAGTGCTACGTTAATTTTATATCTCCACAAAAGTAGGGTAACCTGGACGGGACTCGAACTAGCAACTTGAAGGAGCTCTTTAACGTGTCTCTAGAGTCGGCTTGTTAAGGGAACCTGGTATTGTTGTCATTTCTCCATTGTTGTCCATCTCGCGCGTAGTTTGGACTATGTTTTTAATACTTAAAACCTGTACTTGTGTTTGGCTCGAGTTTGCTCCAGCATGTCACTGAAAAGGTTAAATTCGGCTTCTGTTTTGCACTCTGTCATTCCTATATAAACAAGTAAAACTTGAAATGTTAAAAAAATTTCCTTCCTAAAATTACGGTAAATGGCCTAGAAATTGACGTCCGTTATTCTGGAAAACCTGGAACACTCATGGAAATCATTTCGATATTTTGGTTGGATCCTTTAAATGCCATACACGTCCGTGTATTTATGCAGCCCCAGTCTTTAAATTAGCTGGTTGATTCTAGACTAAGAGCACATTTACGCAACGACTCGCCATAGCAATTCTCGCAGCTAGAATTTAATCACGATTGCAAAGTCTCGTTACCATGGTACCATCGCTGTGGATTAGTTAAACCCGACATCGTTTGAGTAAATACTTGCAATCTTATAATCCGTGACAATAAGATAAAACTTTCCTCGTGACGAAAAAATTTCCCAGTCGCTTCTGAACTCGCACAAAACTGTTTTCGTGACGAGCCGGCAGAGCTAAAACCGCCGCCATGTTGGAATTTCAGATGATTTCTAGCTTCTAGCTGCGGGTATTCAAAGGTGAGTTGTAGCGTAAACGCGCCCTTGACGCAGCATGCGTCATCTGTACCTAGTAACCATGGAAACTATGGAGATGCTTTCCTTGGGACTCGCGATGCACGCGGGATGACATAACATAATTTTTGATTAACGACAGCAAGAAACAAGTTCACTGCAGTACAAACTAGCGGAATGATTTTTGAATGCCAGCATTCAATGGCTTGTTTTTGATTCGACACCAGATGCTATGTTTTCAACTGTCGTTGGTTGATCATCACTAGAACATAACATAAAAGAATGACGGCCAGAAGAAAAAACTAATACGGCCCAGCAGGCGAACACTTTAGCAAAAGTCTGTTAAAGGTTATAAAGTTAATCAAATTTTCTCTTGAAGGTTTCAACAGATGCAGCCTTCACGACGTGTTCCGGAAGGCAGTTAGTTCCAAGATGTAAGGACGCGTTTATGCAACGAGACCTTCTCGCTCGCCGAACGCTATTTTCTAGTCGACCGTTATTTATTTACGATAAGTTTCCAGTTTCTACTAAGTGAATGCGGTAATAGATAACAAATTAAATGTATTATAAATGACAACACGGATACAGAACAAAGTGCAACAGTAGTTTTAAACACTGCTGCAGCATTGTTGTCATTTCACGCTATTTCCCAAATTTGCCTTTCTCGTGCAAAGAATAGCTTCTAGCAGTGATCAGACGACGTTAGAATAAACTAGCTGTCCCCCCCCCCGGCGTAACATACGCCGGTCTAGCAAGTTCCCGCATACCTGAGCGAAATGCTGTAGTGGGCAGTATGGAATAAAAAGGGCTCCGACTGCACCCTGCCTCCTTCTCCGGACTCCCCTACGGCCTACCCACTTACATTCTGCCATAGTCTGGTCAGATTCCCCCCCCCCCCGGAACCCCTTTCCCATGCCGCACCGCCTGCCCCCCCCCCCCTCCCCGAACAGGATTCCCCTATTGTGTGGTCTGAATATCCCCATCCCTGCTTCCCCTCCCTTTGAACCCCTGCTGATTTGTTTGACACTGTCGGTCGCTCGCCCTCATTCATTGTAGTGCATAATAATGATTAATTTGCTTGCCCAACCTAAGCGTATCATAGCCGTGTATATAGCCGCGTATATATACAAGTCCTCTCTCCAGCAAAACTAAAACTATTAATTTCTCCGTTTCTATTCAATATATTTCGACCAAACTTGGCCAGATACTAGATAGCAACTTTTCCAAACTGTACACCAACTTTTATGCAATTCCGTGCAAGAGTAAACGTAGAAAGCCACACGTAAATTTGAAAACTGTTCACTTCTTGTTCTTGTTCTTCTTGGCTGATACGGTTTCAGAAAAAACTACTGCACCTACCTAAAATCTGAAACATGATCTGAGCCAGAAATTTTCCTGGGCTTCAACCTTACAGGGACCACTTTTTCACTTGGTCGATCCATTCCGGAGTTACGGGACCCTAAACGATCATTTTGATTGTTTTACATTGTTTTAACCATTGTATTTAGGGAACAATGCCACTCAGCAAACTCCCAGATCCATTCTTCGTGCATGCAAAATCGACTGCATGCATATACCTTTACAGCGCGATACCATATCCGTAAAAAAGGTGCAGTTCCGACTGAAAGTAAATTTACAAAACTCAGAATTATTGTTATTGTGAGACAAACGTCAACAAAGGCATGCACGTGCCTTGGTGTCTGCTGATGCACGATATTTGAATTTGAATTTTTATTTACGTGAGTCTAAGGACCTTAGTCATACACTCAACTCTAACCTTAATCCTAAACCGTAAACCTAACAACCGAACCGTTTTATACAGAATTCGCACTTCTTACCAGATCCCAACAACGGCCAACACCAACTTTACACCAACCAACGATTACAGCTACACAAAGGCTCAGTAGTTACCCAACCGATCAAAGACACCAGTCAGCCTCCACGATATTTTCTCAGGTTCAACAATGCCATAATGCAACAATGCCTTTTTTCGCTAGAACGATATTACGTTTGTAAATTTACTTTCTGCCGGAACTGTACACGATTACAAACAAAAACGTCAAGTGTGCCGTAAAAAAAAGGATTATATGATTGAAGTTGATTTTACTTGTTGAAATGTACACGGATAAAAATTGGTGATTTTTATTTGAAATAATCAAATGTACAATTGAGAAAATTGCATCTGTTTAAGTGCTGTTGTGCTTTACTAATCATATACTTAAAACGTAAAGCACAACAGCACTTAAAAAGATGCAATTTTCTGAATTGTACATTTGATTATTTCAAATAAAAATCACCAATTTTTATCCGTGTACATTTTACCAAGTAAAATCAACTTCAATCATATAATCCCTTTTTTTTACGGCACACTTGAAGTTTTTGTTTTTTAATTATATATATAGATAGCTGCTGGCAGCGAGACTTCAAAATCCAACATGGCCACATTTCGGGCCAATAACCTTCGAATGGCAGCATTCAGAATTCAATCCGTCGTCTTGTACTGCAGTAAAAATTGTTTTCTTGCTGTCATAAATCGACGCTGTCATGTTGCAGGCATCGTACGTCGTGTCGTGCGGCACGAGAAGTCCGCGTTGTTGCCATGGTTACCACGAATAGACAACTCGAAAGCCGCATGCTCCGATAAAGGCGAGAAACAGCCAGCAAATTTTTAGTGTTAACCACGTAAAAGCTAGTAAGCGAGAAAATTGTCGTTGCATAACCCGCCCTAATGGCTCTAAACCAGATGAAGAACTTTCCACAGTTGGTTCTAACACTTCGTTCCATTAAGGTGCAGCAATGACCTCTCGTTTTACGGATTTCATTCACGTTCAAGTGTTCTCTGAAAGATCGAGGCAAATCGTTATTATACCACGCGCCATGGCTGTTTGCTATGACGTGCATAATCACGTGACTGGGCTAGTCCAATCAGACAACCAAACAGCCGTTGTCCTCGTTCGTCATTGGCTATCTCATGGTGACGTCACGGCAAACAGCCATTGCGCATGGTTTAAAAAGTTTAAACAGAACAAGCATGGCCCCAAGACTCTTTGCTTTTTCAAAGGTAAGCTGGATTTGTTACGGCCTTTGCTCGTAGAGTAAGTGAGGGATACCAGCAAGCGGTTCTTCGTGCGACCGACATTTTTCATGACGTCATCGGGGACTGACCGTGTCGTGCCTATCGTGCGCGTGAAGGGATACTTAATTTTTTGCTAAGTAAACATTCCATTCATTTTTTGTAGCCGTGTTATTATTTATTGGGGTTTAGGTTAAATTTAGTGTTATATGTATTTTTTTTACCTTGTGCCTTTGTTAATTTCATGTTTTATTTTATTTTATGTACATTTCCTGAACGCATGCTCGTGATTGTACGAGGAATCTCGCCAAGTCTCGCCGCTAGACTTGGTCTTCGTTCAGCTCATTTTAAACCTCGTATATGCCGTGTGAGTTGCGCAGTCCGTCATGCTCCCATAATTTTCGACGTGTCGTCATTGCTAGTCATGCATTACGACGAGCTTCTAGTTTCTGACGTAATGCGTCAATACGCAAACATTTAACTGTATTATAAAGAATAAATTAATAATAAAATACTTCGGCGAGTGAGAAAAATCGTGTTGCATGTGCTTCTTACTTGCGGTGGAAAGTACACAAATATGCACAAAAACTTTCAGCTCATCTCAGCGGCATTATCACGAGTAGATAAAATTAAAAACAAATGACAAATAACTCAAGAAAGCCATGAGTCAAGTTGCAAGTAAAATGTCCATCTTAACAAGGCGGAACTTGCTAGGACGTGTTAAAATCGTACAAAACCGCAAAATAATTTAAAAATTTTTAAATTCAAAACAAGAGGGGACTTCCAACCCCAACAATTTTTTTACATTCCGACAGGTGGAGTTAGTGTGCCAGCTTTCTTTTCCTTCCCTCCTAAAGCCCAGATTAAAACGAACGAGCCCAAAATATGGTTGTGAGCCATTTTAAAAAGTCAATAGAAACCTCAAATTTGACACAAGAGTTGTTTTGAATTTTTTTTTGTTTTTCCTTACATGTAGCCAGCACAGCTGTGGCTTTGTCTATGCCATGTAAGTCACCAAATTAAAACATAACAACGTTGAAAGTAGACAATCAGTAGATATTCTTGATTTTTAATACCCGACATAAGCCTGTGTGCGATTCTAAAAGGTGAATCGAACCTCGAATTTTGTCAATACAGCATTCTAGTATATTTTTTTTTTTCATATATGTTAAGAATCTATTTCCGATGTGTGACGCTCGATTTGAGGCTTGTGTGAAAGAAAAAAAAACTGGAAAGTAGGGCTACGCAAGAGTTTTGGTCACTTGATCAATGGTATCAGTTGAAACTGAGTGGTTCTCACAAAAACTTGAAACGAACCTCGAAATTAGCAGTGAGAATTACGAGCACAATTTCAACAAATAGTACACGAATTGGAGTAACAGGAACTGTCGTGTGCTCCTTGATAACTAAATAAAAGAATTTACTGTGAATATTTGAAAAAAAAATCCCATGCATTTACCGTGGTTCGAATACATTTGTCCACCAGGTAGAGGGTTTGTTGAGAGAAGCCCATGTATAATATAAGCTGCAGCTCATGGATGAATGCTTGTGACTGGCACCAAACGAAGTCTTAGCCATAAGCACAAATCGAAGGCCTCTTTTGTTTTTAATTTTTTAATTTTACATTTTAAAATTGTGTTTGCGGTTCTGTCCGTTTTTTAACGTCCTAGCAAGTTCCGCCTTGTTAAGATGGACATTTTACTTGAAACTTGTCTCATGGCTTTCTTGTGTTATTTGTAATTTGTTTTTAATTTTGCTATTCTTGATAATGGCTCTGAGGTGAGCCGAAACGTCGAGTTTTTATGTATATTTGTACATTTTCCAGCTTTTACTTTGTAACATTCTGGAAGTGCTTTTTAAGTTAAAAAATTGTAACCTATCTCTGTTTCCTCGGTCTACGAATGGAATTTTACCTTGGTATTTGTGCTAATGTCCCATTGGTGTTATTAGCGTGCTAAATTAAGGATTAATGTCTTTGACCATTTAGTGTCTGATGGCAGTTAATCACGTCGCGTGCATCCATCTCATGCTTAATGCAGTTGCGGGGGCGTGTTAGATACACAGTAGCGAACCAATAGTAATTCGCTCAATAAAACCAATAAAGACAGCTAATGCTCTTATGCTTCAGTCACTTTTTACGACGTGGCGTGGCAGGCTGCAGCCATCGGAACGCCATTTCTCTCCCCACCCCGGCCTTTTTTTTATTTCATTTTTTAATATCCAATCGCGTGGACCACCTCAGTTCCTATACCCTAACCATCTTTGATAAAGTTCCTTTTATTTCTATGATGGATGGGCCCGTCGTAATCAAATGCTGTTCCTTGCCTAACGACTAGCATGAATCGCTGCTTTGGAAAGTGCTGCCGACGTGAATCGAATGCGCAAATCATTCATCACTGTCCATCTTTTTAATCAGACACTGTTTTTAAAAGATTTAGATGAAACGCGCTATTGATTTTTGTATCGGTGTATGTCCAGCAACATATCATGCTCCTTTTTTTTTAATATTGTTCAGCTTTTACGCGACGTGCAGAGATGATTGCACAAAAAATATTGAAATAATATAACGTGTTTCTTTGGGTGAATGCAACTTTTTTCCTTTGTTCTCGCTGGTATGCATCTACATATTTCTCTTATTAAACATTAATGCTATGGACGTGCACACAGGAGAGGGTGGGGGGACTCAAACCCCTGCCCTCATGGCAAAGTGCCCCTTTTTTTGAAAAAAGTGCCTTTTTTATGGGAGCTGTGGTGTCAAAGAGCCTAAAAAACGCAAAAAAAGACAATAACTGCTACGAAAGTGGTGCAAAGAGGGACAGAAATGGTTAAAATCCCACAAAAAGTCGGTAAAAAGAGGTTAAAACACCCAAAAAAAAAAAAGTCCCTAGAAAAAAGTAAGTTTGCCCCTTTCTCTCGGGGGCCTGTGCACGTCCCTGATTAATGCCATAAAATAACTGTTTTACACAAATGAAAGAATGTTCAAGTTGTCCCAAAGAGTTGATTTCTCGTTTCAAGCTAATATTAAGAAGACCTCACGGGAAGAACGATCAATGTCCATTTTCACGAAAGATGAGGTGGCGCTGTCATCGTTAGACTGTAACCTCATGCTATGCATATCTAAAACGATCATTGGCTAGAAATGCTCAATGTCCCCAAAATTCTCACATGAAAATCTACTGTAGTGGGAAGAAGGATCAATGACCATAGCAATCAACCGAAAAACGATCAATGTCCGTACCGCTTAACCGAAGAATGATCATTGTCTTCACTCAACAAT
>JAHWFP010114800.1:0-10313 GCA_023313725.1 Lithobius niger | reverse complement strand
TACTTCGGGTTCAGATAATTAGCTCTCTTCTACTTCGGGTTCAGATAATTAGCTCTCTTCTACTTAGGGTTCTTCTTCCGTAGCAAAACTAAGAAACACTTGTTCCAGAGTGGCCTGACAAACCGAGTAATCGTCCAGTCTGAAAATATCCTTGGCTTTTTCCATTTCAGAAAATAATTTTTGCCAATTCGTTGAGTCATAAGGAACGGAATATTCTAACAAACCCTGCAGCAAAACGTGAAAAGAGAAAAATTAGGATAAGATTTTTTTAACAGACCTAAAGGCCAAGTGTGTGTGTGTGTTTTACTTGAGAATAACGCATAGAATACATTTTTATTCGCATAATCGTTCGTCTCTTTTCTGCTAAACAATTACAGTTTGTCACGCCTATAACTGAATTTTTGAAGCCAAGAGCGAAGAGACTGCATAACATTCCTTCATTACGGCTGGCAAACCGTGATAGGCTGACTGGTGTTGTTCTAATTCCGTATAGCTAATCGGCTTGCTCAACTTAACTCAATGGAATGATAACATTTGATCGTCGCATTTAACCATTACAGGGAGACACGCAACCGTAAATAAAAAACCAAAAGGATTTCGTTAACGGTAATGTTGCACGAATGAGTGGGCCTACTCTCGAACCCAGTTCTCCGTGAGCTGCTATGCTACTTACGGAATTAAAACGCAGGCAAAAATTAGGCCTAAAGCTGACAATTACGCCTAAAATCCAAAATTATGCCTAAAAATAACATTTTTAACCGGCAATTGTGATGGTTACTACTTTTAGACTCGACTCTACAGTTTGTCCCAGAAGTCCCGTCCACCCAAAATAGATTGCTCTATACTGGATATAAATTGGTAATAACAACATACTCGTTTAGGAAATCATTTATGGCGAATCAGAAGATGGTTCCCAAACTGATCTTGGAGGTAGTTTTCAAGGCCATCCAAAATACATCTCCTAAACTATTCAAGATGTTTGGGATTATAAAACAATTCCAACAAAGGAAACAAAACTGAAATCGCTCAGTAAACACGGAAGATATGGGCAAAACAACTGGGATACTGCAGATAATCCTACCAAGGGGCATAAGCGATAAGCGACCACTTGTTGCAGCCATAAGCGACCATTTGTTGCAGCCATAAGCGATCACTTGTTGCATCATCACGTGTATAGTGTAACGATCAACTAAAGGAAATCACTATGTCTGATTTTGGCAACTGTATGAAAGCGGGAGCAAAAGTAAGGGGGTGGGTACGGCGGGAACATGCTCTCCTTAATACATTTTGGTGCCTCCAAAGAGAAGGTATGGGAACAGTCTAAATAGCTTCCTTTTAATGTATCAAATGCACTGCTTCTGCAAATGAAAATAAATAAATAAATAAAAAAGGTCCGCAAACTTGGAGCACTGCTCCCCTCTGCCACTCCATAGGAGGTTTCCTGCACAGTTAATGGCACTCCCATTCGGCTTCATTAGCTTCTAAAACGCTACTATTTTTGATCTCTAGTTACAGGAGGTTACGAGCGGCTATCGATAAGGTGCACCACTACGTGCTGAACCACAATAAATCAACTGCTATGGCTAAAAGATGAAGTTTGTGGTTAATTTCTGTTAATTTGCTCATTTCTCTTTAAACATGTTATACTGCATCATCGTATTTGTGTTATAACCTTAAGGTAATGAAGGAAACTTGTATTCATTAGTGACGAATGTGCCCATATTTTCCTGCCTATGGATCAGTATTATGGTCGTGGTGCACCTTCTAGATATCAGAAGGTTTCAGCTTCGCTCGTCCATGCTTGCTGGATGGATCGTTTTATGCGTAATATTAGCTTCAAACACCTTTAAACCTAATTATGGCTATGAAATAACTGTATTTGGACACTCTTTTAGGCTTATCGCCGCCCTTTGGTTGGCTCCCCTGCAGTGTCCAAGTTGTTTTGTCCATATCTTCCGTGTTTACGGTGCGATTTCAGTTCTGTTTCCTTTGTTGGAATTGTTTTATACGCCCACACAACTTTCGAATTTCTTTTATGCCCGTATCTTGAATAGTTTTGGAGATACATTTTGGATGACCTTGAAAACGACCTCCAAGGTCAGTTTGGGAACCGGCATCGGATTAGCCATAGGTGATTTTCTACATGTGTATGTTGTTATTACCAACTCGTATCCAGTATATATCAATCTATTATGGGTGGAAGGGACTTCTGGGACATATTGTATAACTAGAGGAAGCCCGTGCTATGCACGGGGCCGGTCACATTACCCAGAACACATTTCCCAGGACATTTTCCCGGCACTCTTCTCGACGACTTGTCAGATTGATCGACCACTCATGCCTGGCTCCTTTTTGGCTGCAGGTAGAGTGGGAAAGTGCATTTTCAATGCGGGCGCGAGGAGGGGAGAAGTGGTTTCCCTTTAGGCTTTCCTTTTCCTTTTAGCCGGCCTCCGATACTATAATAAAGATGGAGATTGCTGTTGTAGTGCATGATAGCGGTGTGCGTGATAGAGGTGTGCGTCGCAACCTTTTCGTTAGAGGTGGCCGACAAGTAAGTCCATTGCCTATGGAGCAGTATCAGATAATAGACAAACCGTTTTCACCATTAGATTCAGCGTCAAAAAAGTATGAAGCGGATGAAATATGGCGGAAGTGCACAGAAGACTGGCTGCAACTAGGTAGTTGCTGCAGCCGCTATCGAAACTACGTGACTGCGGGAGCAGAATTTTTCAAAAACAGTTTTTACTTCTACACATCTCACCACCACTGAATTTCGTTATCTTATTTTTGTCTCTGTTGTATTCAATTTCATTTTTGTAACAAGACCTACCTTTAAAATAACATCGAACATCTTCTCTTAAACTAACTGGACAGTGGCCGATCCATCCTGATTACCCGCGTCCTGTTAAGGGAGCGTCATGCTTCAGCCTGACAAGCAAGTAATAAAAATCCTTAAAAGGGCACTAATATTTACAGTGAAAAACACAACGTTTCGGGGATTGCTGCGCCCCGTTATCAACTACAAAGAAGTTTAAAAGTACGGTACACATATCATGCCATGGTCAAGATTAACACAAATATACAGACAAATTTCAAATTTATAAAACCAAAAATTAAAACAAAACCTAAGCTTCCGCGTATATAACAGGTTAGCAATAGGTGACCTCACCCTCCAAGTGCTGGTTCGAAGTTAGGATAAGTGGAATTTCACTTCATTTTATATGTTGGTGCATCTGGGTTATTGCATGGGTTTAGGTAGGTGGGAGAGTGTGGGAAGACGGTTTGTTTTACACTGTGCCATTCCTAAATCGTGCAAGAGTGGTGCATATTCTTCTAAATTTTTATTTTCTGGCATAATGTCGTTATGGACAGGCGGTTGATGTGATAAGATTACTGATGCTTCTAAATTAATTCTGGATCATTGTTATTTATTTATAAAAAGAATGGTTGAGTTTTCCAGGTTTGGAGTGTGCCCTGTTTTTAGCCGGTTAGGATACACGCATGTGCTGTAACAAAGAATTTGTAGTTACAATTAATTTCATAAACCCATGCAATAATCCAGATGCACAAGCATATAAAATGACATGAAATTCCACTGCTCCTCACTTTGAATCTGCATCGGAGGGTGAGGTCGCCTATAGAGCAGTCACATTTGCCGCCATATTGGCACCAGCTTGACACCAGTATGGGTTTTGGAGGGCGTAACTACAAGGTGCACTACATAAAAATGGAGGGAAAAACAACGAAAGAGCTGATTTCATAGGCTTAAAATAACGTTGTTTTCTCCAACAACAAAAATCGCGCGTTTTAGGTGTAAGAAATCATTCTTTACAGCATCGGCTTCAGTATGACGCGCTTCTGTTTCTCTCTGCAGTGCCCCTTGCAGCTAACCCAGTTACTGGCTCCAGCATAGAGTTATATACAATAATACTACGTCGTGTCACTGCTCTATTGCTAACCGGTTTTGCTCAGGGAAGCTTAGGTTTTGTTTTAAGTTTTGGTTTTATAAATTCGAAATATGTTTGTGTATTTGTGGTGGCCTTGACCGGTATCCGGAGAATACATCGCCAACAATTGATCGCACGGATAATTGATTGCGGTCAATTGATCGCAGAACAATGCATCGCGTGTGCAAATACATCGCACGGACAATTCATCGCGTGTTTAATTCACTGTACTGACCATTCATCGCACGTTTTAACTAATATTATTCAATAAAACTAATCTTTATTCCATAAGTAAAACATCAAACCTTGAAACTTCAAACTTATGAAAGGCTGGTTCATTTTAAGACAAAATACAGAAACAAACTGAATAGTTGCTTTTCACTGCGTGTTGCAGAAGGGGGGGCGGCGGCTTGGTGCTGCTCGGTAAATGGTGGGGGGGGGGGGAGCACCGCTACACACTGGCACCTGAATGCAATGCTTAGCTTAATCGTTAATCGATAGCGACATTTTGTTTTAGTATAGTTCACATATCGCCATATTATTTTCCCATTTGTACTGACACGCTCTTGGCTATAAACGAAGCCTTGCTCATTTAAAAGTAGCTTTCCCTTCGGTGTCGGTACAATGCTGTTTTGGTTGAGAGAAATAAGAGGGTAGCGAGTGCAATATGGGCGACACGATATACTTCCGTTATACCCGGTTTATATGTCCGCGGCCTATCTTGAGTTCTCCGCAAAACGAACACAGATAATCGATTGTACGTTTTCAGTAGCAGAGTGCCTTGTTGATATCCAAGATGGTTACAAAAACAATGGCGGCCATCGATAAAAGCTACCCCCTCCAGGAAGACGTAGCCGCTCACAAAATACTTGCAGGACTCAAGATACATCGCGCATACAATAATTAATCATAGAAAAAAATCCCGCTTAATGTTGTCTGCTGGTTCGAACCAGCAACCCTCGCATATTACTCAAACGTTCAATTTCTAGCATGAAACCGACAGCTAAGGTACCGTGACCAACTTAGATACTGCGATGAATAAAATGCTATGAATCAAACCCGCGATGAATTGTCCGTGCGATGAATTGTTGGCGATGTAATGACATGGAACCGCATTGACCAGCATGATAAGTCGCCTGCACTTTTAAACGTATTTGCACTTAATAACGGGTGCAGCAACCCCCGAATTGTTGTGTTTTTTACTGTATATTTGTTACACGTTTAAAGGTTTTTTATGACTTGCTATCTTTGGTGATTTTAATTTCTAATCAGCTTGACAACGCAAGAACGATGGTCAACATACACTCATGCATGTGCGTGTGCTTATCTTGACCATCATGCTTGTATTGTCAAGGGAATAGTAAGCAGTTTTATTAAGCATGGGCCAATAAATTAGTTGGTGGATTCAGCGAGAAAAACACTTTGAAATGCCGATGAGTCTGATGTTTTAGCTATGACGTCATGCTGAGGGATCGGAAAATTAATCGCCTGTTTAGGAACAACTTTGATGAGCTATGATGACACTACTGAGTTTTTGGGTGAGTTTTTGAAAGTGATAATCTTTTCAACACTCAAACTCAGACACAGAGGCGGATCTGAGGCCCCCCCCCCCCGCACCCCTCGCAAGGCGGGGGGTGGGGCGGGCTAACAAGGGGCCAAGCAAGATGCGCCAAAATATTTAAAAGAATTTGTTTAATTAATTTTAATGTCCGATGTAGCCCGATGCAGTCCAATTCTAAACGTCTTCGGTTTTCTAACCTTTGCTTTTTTTAAATCATCGCAAACCATCAATTACCTGTAGAATGCAATTAACTCAAACCTGTCTCCATCGTGTCTCTCGCTCCCCCCACCAACTGCCTAGTATGGCGCCGGCTGACGTCACTAGTGTCTACAGCCGCAAGCCCACATCCAGACTGCAGTATTTATATCAGTGGGTAAATGAAAAATGGCGGCTTAAAATGGCGGCGTAAATTGCTAATAATTTGCAAGGGCCCAAAATGAAAACTCGCAGGGGCGGGGGCCCGGTGATTCTTAGATCCGCCACTGCTCAGCTATATTGAGAAGTGTCAAGTTCTCTTGGGTGTTGAGAAATAACAGTACATGTAGATAATTTGAGCCTAACTACGATTGCTATAAATTCGTGCAATTCCTGCAATTAGCTGCACGATGCATACCATTTCCATGTTCTCACTCCGCATATTAGTGAAGCACATGTTTCGTGTACTTGCACATTCAAACTTACCTCATGGTCATCTCGTTTGCTGCAGTTTCTGAATTTGATTTCCATGTAGTCCTCTACATTGTCATGCAATCTTGTTGCCTCCTTTTTATTTTCGAGTCTTGGGAGTTTAATGAAGACTTTAAATCCTTTACCGAACTTGGCTTTGAGATGTTGGACGGGACCAATACATTTGAGCTGGCCTTTCTTCATCACAGCCAGCCGAGTGCAAAGCACTTCGCACTCATCCATACTAGAATAAAAGAGGAAGTGAGTCAAAAGCGAATATCATAGTCTAGAAATAACGTAGTACTGTAAACCACCTTTATGCACTTACGTTTCATCAGAGTGCGTAACCCAGATTCGAACAAGCAATCCAGTCCGTCGCCAGATCATTGATATAACGCTTTTATCGCTATGCCAACTCCTCCACTGGCACAGAGATAACTCACTGAATCCGTTATTAAGGTCATAGCAGTGACTAGGGCTCCACTCGACCAAGCCTTTGTATTAATTAGACCGTAAGCAATATTTGATGAATGAACCCCCTAGTCATTGCCGTGACGTTAATAATTGGTTGAGTGAGTCATTTTTATGCCGGTAGAGGAGTGGGCTTATTGATAAAGGGGTTATGTCGGTCATCAGGGAATGGATTGGGTTGCCAGTTCGAATGAGGCTTAAGCCACTCCCGACGAAACATGTATGCATGCAGGTGGTTTACTGTACTACGTTGTTTCTGGTGTAAGATTTGTTATGCTTACCTTCTTTTCCTCTTTCCTTTATGTAATTTACATCGGTTTGTTTATATTTATTAAAATTGACTATTCCCACCCGTAAGAATTTACCGCGGCGGCGCGACGCTCAAGACTTAGAGCAAGCGTACGAAAGTCAACAACGTATGTTTTCAAAAAAAAAGCATAGCATAGGTAAAGATCGTGCCGAATCGAAGGTTAAATGAAAGGTGCACCCATCCCCATCAACTGAAACAAGGAGAACAAACACGATTATCGTGTGTTCTCTAATAGATCAGCGTCACGTGACATCATGTTGGCTACACGAGAGATACTTGCAAGGGGCACTAGATAGAAATGGTGGGTTAAACAACGGCACTTCTAGTCAAGCCAGTGCTTTGAGAGTGGATTTCGTAGGCTTAAAAAACCTTTGTTTTCTCCAATCCCTTATGCTGCTTAGGTTGTAATTGGAAAATAAAGATTCCACTTGCTTAAAAATGTCAGCAACTGCCAACAAATCGACAAAAATCGCGCGTTTTAGGCCTAAGAAATGCAGTCTAATAGCATTGGCTTCAGTAAGACGTTCTTCTTTTCCCCCACCAGTGCACCTTGCAGCTAACCCAGTTACTAGCGCCACCATAGAGTTATATACAATAATACTACGTCGTGTCACTGCCCTATTGAGCCTTGAAGGAATTTAAGAAATGTCATTGAGGTTACTGTTGAAAGGCAGCTCAAAACTGGCACGACTCTTTCTGTGAAAAAGCGATGCTGGAGCGATTCGGAAGAAGCGTCAACTTTGGCCTACAGTTGACCTACAGTTTTTAGGTAACTTAGTTTAAAAGTTATTAGAATATATCGTATGTATTCAGGCTGAACAGAGCAATCTATAGAGCAGTGACACGACGGAGTATTAATGTATGTAACTCTATGCCGGAGCCTTAATGGGTTAGCTGCAAGGGGCACTGCAGAGAGAAACATAAGGGCGTCGTACTGAAGCCGATGCTGTGAAGAGTGATTTCTTAGACCTAAAACGCGCGATTTTTGTTGTTGGAGAAAGCAACGTTATTTTA
The DNA here is from genome assembly GCA_023313725.1 of Lithobius niger. Classification (NCBI taxonomy): domain Eukaryota; kingdom Metazoa; phylum Arthropoda; class Chilopoda; order Lithobiomorpha; family Lithobiidae; genus Lithobius; species Lithobius niger. The sequence goes on along the minus strand of JAHWFP010114800.1, from coordinate 2,344 downwards.
AGCCTAAGAAATCCGCTCTTCCTTTGTTTTTCCTTCCATTTTTATGTAGTGCACCTTGTAGTTATGCCCTCCAAAACCCAACACTGGTGCCAATATGGCGGCAAATGTCACTGCTCTATAGGGATTTATAACATAATGGATAATAGACTGGGCAATAATGGCCTAGATTTTCCAATGGTAACACCCTACTTTTGACTGCGATAGATCTAAATAGCAGTAGTAACAATATTTCAGTCATGATTCTGAAAGATTGATTGTGTACGTTAAATTAGAACTGAGGTAATTTATAATTATTTCGTGGCGTGCAAAGGAAATAATTTTAGTATCACCAGAAGTTCTAGGGAACGAGATCATAGTTGTAACTTGGACTATAAGGGGAAAATTAGGAATCGAATGACTCTTTTGGTACTTTCAAGAAGAGGGGAAGGGATTATACGTCAGTCAAAGGTCCATTTTCGGTCATATTCTTTTTAAAATCCTAGCGTTCTTTCATTGCTGGCTCGACCTTCCATGTGAGTTTTCAACCAGTTTGAATTTTTTTCTGTATCTATTATAGTTATTTCTTTTTTTTCTTATTCACACAAAGGATGAAGTGAGGGGCAAAAGGTTAGACTCGACCCGTTTCGTTGAAATTGACATATACATTAAATACAAACATGAACTGAAGAAAGGTAAATAATTCTTCCCTTTAAAAGTTATGACAAAAACGTCCTAAATTAGATGAAGCATTCAAAATCCCTTCATAAATTACCCCACAGGTACATCCATAGTCATCCTAACTGAATAATACGATTATGATAACACTACCCTCTAAATTTGTCACAAAATCATATCCAAATTAACTTTTTAATACCCAATAAAATTCATGAATTACTTACGGCACCCATTATTTTCCAACTGTGTATGACTGATGCTCCCCAAGACATTTACAACGATATCACTTAGTGACTGGAGCTCCTCTCAAAATAAAAGTAAATCATTTACGAAATAACTTGCATCACACAAAATCACTTAATGAATTACTTTTATTCCTCATACTACTCCCACCTGTCTGAAGTTAGTATAACTGTAGTTCCCCTAGAACTTTATAAAAACATCATTTCCAAAAGAAATAATGTTGCCCAAAATCACTGCATGGATTATTTTCAGTTTGTGTGCTGTCAGTGCACTTCCCACAGTAAATCTGTACTATATACCAGTGCAAACTTTGAGTACTGCTAATGGACAATTCGTGTGGAAGCTGGGCTGGGAAACAGTGGGTGCCTTCGAAAATTGATCTAGACCATGCGCAATGGCTGTTTGCCGTGACGTCACCATGAGTTAGCCAATGACGAACGAGAACAACGGCTGTTTGGCCGTCTGATTGGACTAGCCCAGTCACGTGATATGCACGTCACAGCAAACAGCCATGGCTCGTGGTATAAGTAACTCAGGTTGGGAAAAAATACCCTGTTGCATGTACTAAATGAGTAGATCGTGCGAGATGTCGCGTCAAAATTCCTTGATCTGACTTAATTTTAGACGGTTGCCTGTACATGTAACAATAAAAATGCGCTTCAGGCAGTAAGGCCGGGTTTACGCAACCACTCGCTTTTGCATTCTCGCAGCTAGGAGCTAGAAATCACCTCAAATTCCAACATGGCGGCGGTTTTATGTTTTATGTCTGCCGCCTCGCAACGAAAACAACAAATAACGTGAGTTCAGAAGCGTTTGGGAAAATTGTTTCGTCATGAGAAATTCTTTATATTATTAGCACGGATTATAAGACTGCAAGTATTTACTCAAACGATGTCGGATTTAGCTAATCCACGTAACGTTGTTACCATGGCAACGACACCTTTGAAATCGCGATTAGATTCTCGCTGCGAGAATGCAAAGGCGAGTCGTTGCGTAAACGCGCCCTAAACCCTACAACGAACAAACGTTTCCTGCCTAGCTTGATTCCTGAAGGTAACTGGGGGACACGGGGGCTTACACTGCAAACGAATCGACTATCAACCAATCAGAAACGACATAGAAAAAAAAGGGGGAGGGGGTTGCATGTATTCGCATAATTCACTGTGTCAGGTGGACGAATTTATGCTGCGTTCGGTGTTATAATTCTACAGATAAGCCTCAGAAAATCGTGACTAAAGCTTCAACATAACACAGCAAATGCGTAAGTAAACTCCTGCTTTTTGTTCAAAATAATACTGTCTATTAGTTTATTGAGAGTCGATACGATGGCGAATCGTTCTGGTGACGATTTTGGGTTAAAAACTCTGCCAATTCGTGACGTGTGGAAGTAACGAGAGTTACATTTGCTTGATCCAACCGTCTTAATTTTCGAAGGCACCCAATAATG
>JAHWFP010114799.1:0-10399 GCA_023313725.1 Lithobius niger | reverse complement strand
ATGTATATTTTCGGTTAGGCAATAAAAACTAAAATTAAGCAGGTGCAAGCCCTGCAATTTTAGTCTTTTTATAGCCGACGAAAATATACATTACCTTATTTACACTAGCAGACTTTGTCACCCGGAGGGGAGGCTAGGTTCATTCAGTGAGGAGCCCGTCACTGCCCCAGTTTTGTTTTTTCCCGCGGTACGAGTCGGCTGCCCCAGGCACAAAGTGCTGGTAAGTTGACCAATTTGCTATCCCGACCACTTTCACTCTTGGACGGAGGACGACCGTCCGTGGACGGAGGAGGCGGATTCAGAGGATCATATCGTGTCCGCTACTGAGTGAGATCGGGAGTGCGGACAGGGGTTATGAATTTTGCTAACAAGAAAAAAAAAATTTTTTGTAGGCTTCGTCCCGTGCAGAGGTCTAACATGTGGGGACAAGAACAAGAGATCAAAGTTTTTGAGAGATGAATCCTCTCACCTTGTGGCAAGTTGAAGATTGGACAGCTGTTTAGCAGAAAATTGAAGGCAGGATAGATCGGCGGCACATGGACGAGAAACACAGGAGAGATGATGCAACCATGGCGGAGGACAGCATTGGTAGGAGCCCGAGGCGTGTGATGGGCTGGACGTCAAATTCGTAGATGAAGTAGGATCAGTAAGAAAGGCCATCGCCCTTCACGAAGAGGAGAGGACTGTCTAACACCTTGGTGTTGTACGGGACTGATTCCGAAGGATACTGTGGAGCCAACCGCAGACGGGACGGCAAGGAAGAGTAGAAAGTCCGATCCAAAAAATGGGAGTAGTATTGAATGGTTAGGTGGCGCACAAGAGGTAGAAGGGTAATATGGGCTAAGGACCTAAGAGTCCTGGCGAGGCGGATACACATGAAAGTTAATACAAGCATGAGTGGGCGTCTCACCGGATACCGGATAGATGAATGGCGAGAATTTGAAGGCAGTATAAGATTTTTAGTCCGGGGTCGTACGGAAACCGAGGGCCACTCCCGTCGCTTTGGAGCGACAAGGGGAGCATTGCATGTTGCCCTCCGCTGTTTTAGCATTGCGCTGGATGCCATAGAAAACAGAGAGAAAGCCGGGAGCGTCATTGAACTGCCACATGGAATAGCGTTAGAAGGATGGCAAGGCCTTCACATTGATGCCAGAGTGTTGCCAAGGACGGAGGGCGAGGCTCGGGAAGAAACCCCTCGGACGCCGCCGTCGTAGATGGAGGCAAAGGTATGGCGGACCCTGAGGGCGCGATGTGAGAGTCGTCGACTGGTAGGGCCACGTCATTGGTGGCCATCGGCAAGTAGGACGGGGGTCCAGTGGAGGTGACGGCGAGGAGATCCGCAGGTGGGAGCAAAAGCATGCAAGGTTCGACTGGACTGTAAGGTTGGGCGACGCAGTTGCGGATGGGTCTTGGAGGGAAGAAGGTAGAGGAGACGGAGCTGCCCGGTGAAGGGAAGCCGCAGATGGTGTCGGTGTTTCACGGGCGGGCGAACATGGGGAAGGAGGTGTAACGAGTGTGGAAGGTGCGGATCGGAGGCGTTGGGTTAGCGAGCGCGCACAATAATATGCTCGCCATGGTGGCGAGGAAGGTATTGGGGAGACCAATTATAGTGTGCCTTGAGGAGGGCATAGTTGAGATGTTGGGAGTGATACTTCTGGTTCATAACTTCGAGTTCGTTGGTTAAGGCCTCATTAGTTGCGCGAAGAAGGGCATTCTCAGCTTGAAGAGTATCCGCTGCAGCTGCGGATTGGCGAAGGAGTGGAAGGTCCGCAAAGGATTGTCAAAGGTCGGAATAATTAGAGAAGTTTTGCACAAATTGTAGAACAAAGTTGATGTTGAATTGGAAGTTCTCCATTTCCGTGGAGAAAGGTGTAAACCTCTGGAGAGTGTTTCGCGGAGGATAGTCTGTGATGGAAAGGGAGCGAGAAGGGGGGGGGGGGATTTTGACCGGGAACCCTTCCAGTGCCGGAGGAATTGGAGGGTGGCTCCCGGCGTCTCATGAGTCCGTCGGTCGGTCAGAGGTTTTGGAGATGGAAGAATGCTTGCAGTGGGAGGCTGGTGGTGCGAATCTCTGAGTAACCTGCTTAATCTTGACGGCCGACCGGATTGGTATGCTGGCCTTCTTCATGATGCTGGGCGGAGTCTTGATGCCCGAGGCGCCCGGAGCGGTTGGAATGGAACCAGTGAGCGGTGGCGGAGCCAAACGGAAACGTCGCCCCCCCTCCCTTCAATGTGGGAGAGGAAGAATGAGTTGCGCCCGTGGGAGAACGTGTTGTAGTTGGTTTGTAGGTTGAACTGGAAGTCACTGTAGACGACCCTAGCAAGAATCGTATCCTCGATTTCTTGACGGGATGGGTGGCAGAGGCGCCATCACAGACCGGGGTTGGAAGCGGTGTGGAGGATCGTTTTGAAGACACTGTGGCGGCCGTGGTTGTGTTGGAAGAGGAGTGAGAGTCAGCAGCGGATGCAGTAGCCGCAGCACGTTGCCGACGGGCCCTGTCCGTTAGTAGTTTGGACTGAAGGTGATGCTTTCGAATTAATGCCCAGCTTTTGGGGAAGAGCGTGACACAAATCTTGCATTTCTTCTGTACGCCATCGCAAAGGCCTTCCCCGGCAAAGGCAATGGCACTGACACGGATGAGGATCGATCCTAGGCTTCGGTAATGGAAAAGTAAAATCAGGACACTTGCACTTTGTCGGTAATGGAATGTTAATGGCCCCTGGTTGCAACGAAGGAGACCGTGGAGGCGTATGATTGGAATCTTCAGACAACGAGCTGTCCGCCATGGTTGAGCTGTGGCCGGCGAGGTTGACGGTTGGCGAGTGGCCGGTTCAAAATTTGAAAGCGGAGCGGTGGCAGCAACAGAATGTGGTGCCCTCTAGCGGAAGAAAAGGACGAAAGGCGGCCCTTCTCCCCGTGGCGGATGAGGACGGGAGAGACATCGGGGATCACGTTGAGTATGGCATTGCCAGTTATTCTCCAATTTCTTCATCGTTGTGTTATCATCCGTCGTTTGCTAAGACTGGTTTTGTCGCTGGGTTGTATAGTATGTTTTTGTTATTTTTTTTTTTTTTTTTAGTGAGTGAAAGGCTGAAGCAGCGATGGCGAGAGAGGAAGTGAGACGTCCTCGGTGCAGGATGGCTCATCTAGCGTCTTGGTGGGGATGGCGGGCTCAGTGAGGATGGCGGAGGCGGAAGGAGCCAGAGGCCGAGGCGGTAATCGTCGTATACCGAGAATGCGGACTGGGTGGTGTCGGAGGACTGGCCGTGGCCGCGGGGATAAGGACAAAAAGTCGGGGGAGGCCGGTCAGAGGATAGCGTAAGAGCCGTCTACGTGAACCGATTCGTCACAGGCTAGGTCCACAGCGTGAAGTGGTGAGGATGAAGCAGGAGGCTCCCCCACCCAGGAGACGGGTTGGTGAAATGACGGAAATGGAACCGGGAGCCTGAGGCCAGCAGGAGGGTGAAAGGCTGGAGATAGGGGTTGGTCGGCCCCCAGTGGGATGGAGATAACAGGTGATGGTAGCAGAGGAACCGGAGGTGAAGGGATTGACGGCGCTGGGTCATCCGAATGACGACAGGATAGCGAGGACGTGAACTTTCCTTCGTTGACTTGCAGAAGGAAACGCGGCAGTGAGTCCCGGGAAGGAAACCGATGGTGGCTGCCGTGGATGGCGTAACACAGACGGTAAAGCCGGTGATCGTCCGAGGTGTCGTACGGAGGCTTGGGAGAGATGGACCCGTGTAGGCGGACCGTGTTGTGCCCGAGATGGGAAAGGACCAGAAGAGGCGGCATCCCCTAAGGGAGTAGCACATTCCGTCCTGGTCGCGGCGGAACGGTGATGGATGGGATCCATGGTGGCCGGTGGGGAGGTCACGGGACAGACGAAGCGGATAGCCGGATCAGCTGTGATCCAGGCAGGTTGCCTGAAGGAGAAGAAGCCCGCAATGGTCCAAAGGCAAAGGATGGAGACGTTCAGTGCAGGGCGCCCAGCGGATAGCACCCGTATCCAAGGAGGTCACAGCCGGAGCAGGGACGATGGTCGGATAAACCGGGATCAGTGATCCCCAGTCCCGGCCAGCGGATCATCCGTACTGGAGAGAAGAGGCGGCGGACAAGGCCCACCGTGTTTTGCCGCCAGGACGTAGGTATAGCAGACAGGAAGGCAACCACCGCGGATAGAAGGTGGCGGATCGTTGGGATAGCTCAGGAGCGACCGCACGTGGCGAGCGCCTAGGAGAACCACTGCTCAGGCCGCATGCGTGGTGAAGTATGAGGCAGGCAGGGAAGGCAACTTCAACTTCTAGGGGATACAATAGCTCAAAGAGGGAAACTGCTAGTGTAAATAAGGTGATGTATATTTTCGTCGGCTATAAAAACGGGAATTCCCGTTACACATAATTTTGCAGAATAATTTTTTTTTTAATTACGTGCCTCGCTCGCGCTGTCGCGCTCGCTGCGGCTAAACGTATAACATCAGAAACCGCAACTGATTACAAATTTCGTCCAATTAGGCTATAGGAATGTATCTTTAACTTCTCCAATTTTAAATTTTTGAAGAATATTTGATTCGCGAAACGGCATTGCGCAAAACAGGAATGCTCATTTCGCAGAAAAAAATAATCCGTTTCATTGTCTGCGAAACGGGATTCTGCGAAATGGGAATCTGCGAAACGAAAATGGAGTTAGTAGTACAAAGTGGAAAAAAAAACTTAAAAAAAAAAACTTGTGCCTATTTGTCCGGTGTTTATAGGTCTGAATGGCTATTTGTCCGGTGGCATGTTTGCTCGAGTGCCTATTCGTCTAGTGCCAAAATGCCTGTGTGCCTATGTGTCCGGTGCCTGATTATCCGGTGCCTACGTACAGTGTACCAACTAGAACAACAGCCCTGCTAAGCAATGCTACTCTATGTTGTTGAAGTGAAAATCAGCACAAAATGTGCGCAAAGACACAGTATGACAGTCAACGATCACGTACCGCGTTTTCAGCAAACTGTTGCTAAACTGATTTTCGGTTGGAAATGAATGCACCAGAGGATTCACTGTTTTTTTCTTTTAAGGATTAAACAGGACGGAAAGCCAATGGACTCAAGAACTAAAGATAAATACGGATGCAAACTTATTTACGTTGCCTTTTGGACTTAAATGTTAAACTGCTGGAGCAGGAAATTGAACTCACGACCTTTGAACCCAAGTCGGAGGTCCTCTACCGCTATGGCCAGAATCAATTACAAGCCAGTATGGCTTAGCGGACTTCAAATTTGGTTTCAAAGGTCGTTGGTTATCGCAAAGACACAATATGACGGTCAATGATCACGCACCCCGTTTTCAGCAGAAAACTGATGCTAATGAAATGAATACACAACATCAGTTTGATTCATTGTTTTTCTTTTAAGGATTAAACAGGACGGAAAACTAATGGACTCGAGAACTAAAACTCGATACGGATGCAAACCTATTTACGTTGCCTTGTGGACTTAAATGTCACACTGCTTGAGCGGGGTATTGAACCGACGACCTTTGAACCCAAAGTCGAAGTCCTATACTGCTAAGCCATACTGACATGGCCAGAATCGATTACATGTCAGTATGGCTTATAAGTAGGATATCGGCATTTGGTTTCAAAGGTCGTGGGTTCAGCTCCCTGCTCAGGCAGTCTGACATTTAAGCCCAAAAGGCAACGTAAATATAGGTTTGTATCAGTATCTAGACACACGCTAGTGTGTCGCCGCCAAGTAACAGTAAATCACCCCATTGTAGACATCCGATTGTTAAAAAAAGGCGGCTCACTAGCACACATGTGTCTGATAACTGTAAGCAACTGAAAGCTTATTTTGGCATGTTGAGGATAAATCCCAATGCGACAGAAATGTTTCAAATTGTGGAAAATGTCAAAAAAAAGGGTCAGTGATTAAGGAAAACTAAAATTTAAAGGATGAGTGTCCACCAATCAAAGAGAAAAAAGATGCGTCAATACCGTTGTTCTAGACACACGCTAGTGTGTCGCCGCCAAGTAACAGTAGATCATCCCATTGTAGACATCCGATTGTTAAAAATTGATTGTTAATGATAAAAAGGCGGCTCACTAGCAGACATGTGTCTGTTAACTGTAAGCAATTGAAAGCATATTTTGGCATGTTGAAATAAATCCCAATGCGACAGAAATGTTTCAAATTGTGGAAAATGTAAGGGGAAGGGTGAGAGATTAAGAAAAACTGAAATTTAAAGGATGAGTGTCCACCAATCATAGAGAAAAAAATGCGTCAATAACGTTGTTTTTATGTTACTGTCTAGCTAGCTAGCTAGCTAGGTTTATGTTGCTAGCTAGCTAATAAGATTTTCCCCATGTTAAATCCCATAGACTTTTTGCTCATGGCTAGCGCAAAATTGAGAAGGCCTACGTACCTGAACTTTTGCACACGGGTGCATAGTGATCTGAGGATGGTCCTTTTGTTGGTTTGGGGGCTGTAGGGGTCAGGACAAATGCGTGGGAGGGTTTTGAAATTCGCCACCGGCGAATTTAAATTTCGTTTCTTTTCCAAGTTGCAACCAAAGATTTTAAGCAACAATGGCTTGAACAATCAAGACTGGTCCGTAGATTTATTGTAAAAGCTTGGACGAACTAAAAACTGAACTGTAACGAAGGATAAAATAAAGAAACATTAACGTTGCCGTGGATTGCGTAAGAATAAAGGGATGCGCGTTAGATGATGGTTACGAAACAATACGAGGATACACGAGCTAATGGGTTTTTTGTTAATAACTCCAAAATAAATTACTTCGCATTCTGCTGTTTTGGTAACAACAACCTTCGGGGGTTTCTGCATGAATAAATGTGAACGAAATCTTGAAAAATTAAGGGGAAGGTGAAGGGCTAAACAAAACAACTGAAGGGGATGCGCTGATTAGTCAGTGTATGCAAAAATGGGATTGAAGCATCTTAAACAGACGGTGTAACCTTATGTACGTTCATAGTCCTATGAAATTTGTGATATCCACCCAAAACCAAAACTGCATGGTAGAAAAACCCGCCAAGTTTCCAAAAACGATCGGCCTTTGAAGGTAGTGAAAGGCCACCAAGGTTAATCCAATTAGCCAAGTTAATCGCACCGAATAATACTTTGGACGTTAAATGAAAACTTGAAGATTGCTACCGCTAGTAGCAATCTTCTAGTTTTCATTTAACTTTCGAACTATTAGTAGGTGCGATTAACTTGGCTAATAGGATTAACCTTGGTGGCCTTTCCCTGGTGGAATGATATCACTACCTTCAAAGGCCGATCGTTTTTGGAAACTTGGCGGGTTTTTCCACCAGTTTTTGTTTTAGGTGGATTTTATGTTACTGTCTAGCTAGTTAGCTAGCTATAGTTGGCTAGCTAGCTAGCTAATAAGATTTTTCCCATGTTAAATTCCATACAGTTTTCGCTCATGGCTAGCGCAAAATTGAGAAGGCCTACGTAGTTAAATTTTGGCACACGGATGCATGCTGATCTAAGCATGGTACTTTTGTTGGTTTGAGAGTTGTAGGGGTCAGGACAAATGCGTGGGAGGGTTTTGAAATTCGCCACCAGCGAATTTAGGTTTCGTTTCTTTTCCAAGTTGCAACCAAATATTTCAAGCAACAATGTCTTGAACAATCAACACTGGTCTTTAGATTTATTGTAAAAGCCTGGACAAACTAAAAACTAAACTGTAACGAAGGCCAAAATAAGGAAACATTAACGTTGCCGTGGATTGCGTAAGAATAAAAGGATGCACGTTAGATGATGGTTAGGCAACAATACGAGCATCCACGAGCTAACGTGGATTTTGTTAATAATCCAAAAATTAATGCTTCGCGTTCTGCTGTTTTAGTAACAGCGACCTTCGGGGGTTTCTGCATGACTAAATGTCAATGAAATCTTGAAAAGTTAAGGGTAAGGTGCAGGGGTAAACAAAACAACTGAAGGGAATGCGCTGATTGAGTGAGCGAAGCGAACGAAATCAGCGATTGTTAGCCAGTGTGTGCCAAAATGGGATTGAAGCAACTTAAGCATGACGAGTGGTCATACAATAAAACCAATTGGCAATCGAACGGCGTGGCAATTTGGCTAATCGAACGGCTAATTCGTAATGGTAAATTTGAAAATTAGAAATGTGAAAATTTATAGAAATAAAATTCCTCTAGAAAAAAGGTACAGATGAAGATAACCACGGTGTGCCCTTATGTACGTTCACAGTCCTATGAAAGGTGTGATATCCACCCAAAACCAAAACTGGTAGAAAAACCCGCCAAGTTTCTAAAAACGATCTGCCTTTAAAGGTAGTGATATCATTCAACCAAGGAAAGGCCGCCAAAGTCAATCCTATTAGCCAAGTTAATCGCACCCAATAATACTTTGGACGTTAAATGAAAACTTGAAGATAGCTACAGCGAGTAGCGAACTTCAAGTTTTCATGTAACTTTCGAACTATTAGTCGGTGCGAAACTTGGCTAATAGGATTAACCTTGGCGGCATTTCCTTGGTTGAATGATATCACTACCTTCAAAGGCCGATCGTTTTTGGAAAGTTGGCGGGTTTTTGTACCAGTTTTGGTTTTGGGTGGTTTATTTAACACTCTTCTCGAGCCTATTTGGCTTTCCGTCCTGTTTAAACCGTAATTTTAGCGCTTTATTGTGCGTTCCATTAGTTTTCACTTAGTGTTTGGCGTGCAAATAGCGTCCCTCCAGTACCGATTGGAAAGTGAATGTTTATATGTATATGTGTCCGTGTTAAATGCTGTCTATGAACGTTTCCTTTTTTAAAAAAAAAAAAAAAGGCCATGACAGTATGGCTTTGCATATAGGACTTCCGACTTTGGTTTCAAAAGGTTGTGGGTTCAATTCCCCTCTCTGGCTGGATGACATTTAAGTCCAAAAGGCAACGTAAATAGGTTTGCAGCTGTATTTACTTTTTTCTACACTTGCAGGAATGAGGTCGCCTATTCCGGTCTCCTGCTGCTCACCTGTTCTGGCCAGGTTGAGCATAGGTTCATTTTTAAAATTTTAAATATTTAATTTTAGTTTACTCATCTGGGTTGGAAGCTGTCACGAGTTTTGTGTCGTGTTGTAATAACGAAGCTTGTTATATATGTAATTACTCTTGATGCCGAGGAGAGTGATTTCCTGGTACATATTTTGCTATTTGTGTGATTTATGATTGAAGTCCTCTTTCCAGCAAAACTAAAACTATTAATTTCTCCGTTTCTATTCAATATATTTCGACTAAACTTGGCCAGATATGTAGACAGCAACTTTTCCCAACTTTACACCAAATTTTACACAATTCCGTGCAAGAGTAAACGTAGGGAGCCTCACGTAAATTTGAAACTGTTCACTTTTTCTTCTTATTGTTGTTGTTCTTGGCTGACACGGTTTCAGAAAAAACTAAAAAAAATCTGAACACGATCTGAGCCAGAAATTTCCCTGGGCTTCAACCTTACAGGGACCATTTTTCGATTGATCGATCCATTCCGGAGTTACGGGACCCTAAACGATCATTTTGATTGTTTTACATTGTTTTAACCATTGTATTTAGGGAACAATGCCACTCAGCAAACTCCAGATTCATTATTCGTTCACGTGTTATGTCTTGGCTGAGAAGTTGATTGTTGAACGGTAAAATGAAAGAATTAGATCCCCGAAGTTAAACTGCATTGGGCTGGATTGATACTTGGGTGGGTGACCGCCTGGGAATCTGGCTGTTGCAGACATAGGGCCTTAGGGCATCGGGCAGACGACCTGGAGTGGTTAACGCTCGTTAAACCCTTTTTTTTTTTAAAGAATTAGTGTTTCAGCTAAACGCATATATTTTTAAACCAAACTAAGCTGCGTTGTTAATTTCAAGGCCCTCGAAATTGGCAGCTAAAAACGATAGAATTGCGTATTTATTTCGCAGATGCAGGCTTGCAGAGCTGACTTGAATTGATTCAAAGTGGGCACCAACAATCGACTGCATGCATAAACCTTTGTTGCGCGACGACATAAAAAAGGTACACGGATTACAAGAAAAAACGTCATGTGTGCCGTAAAAAAGGGGGTTATATGATTGAATTTTCACTTGTTAAAATGTACACGGATAAAAATTGATCATTTTCAATTGAAATAATCAAATGTACAATTGAGAAAATTGGATCTGTTAAGGTGCTGTTGTGCTTTACGAATCATATATTTAAAACGTAAATCACAACAGCACCTTAACAGATCTAGACACACGCTAGTGTGTCGCCGCCAAGTAACAGTAGATCATCCCATTGTAGACATCCGATTGTTAAAAACTGATTGTTAATGATAAAAAGGCGGCTCACTAGCAGACATGTGTCTGTTAACTGTAAGCAACTGAAAGCATATTTTGGCATGTTGAGGATAAATCCCAATGCG
>JAHWFP010114797.1:0-17175 GCA_023313725.1 Lithobius niger | reverse complement strand
AACGTCAACTCTTTGGAACTTCGGGCAATCTTCAATGCAGTTTGTACCTGGTTATCACGTCTTGCTGGGAGAACGGGAGCGGTCAACAACGCTACTGTCATGGCACACGTTCGGAGAGGAGGCGTGACTCACTCAAAGTCACTAATGGAAGAAGTGACGGTGCCTTTTAATCCTTGCAACAAACATCGCAAAATGCTTCTACACAGACATATAACGGAAAATTTTAATGTGCTCGCCAACGAGTTGTCTCGAGCGGACACGATCCCAAAGACAGAGTGCCAACTTTCTCCCAAGTGGGGGAAACCCTTTAGACCCATTCGTAACCCGCTACAACTATCAACTCCAGAATTCCGCTTTTCTGTTCATGGATCCACTGGCTTGGCCCAAGGACGGGCTGAGCATATTGTGGACAGGAATTTTCGCACATTCTTTTTTCCCCCCATTCGTCATCTCAAAGGCAGGGTTGAATAAAATGAAAACGTCCCAGCAGCATTCATTCCGATAGCACCTTTATGTCCGACCATGCCTTGAATTGTAGACTTGTTGGAGCTCACGAAAGAAGAGCCAATTCCACTTCCTTCCCTAATAGACTTACTCTTCCAACACCGAGACTAACAAGATTATGGACAATCTACAGTATGAAAGTGGGCGAAAGCAACTCGGAAATTTGGCCGGTAAATTCGAGACAAATGCTACGTTCAATTCCTTCTATTCTTCATCTTCATGCGTAGAGACTCTGAAGGAAAACTTGCAAGAGGCGGGATTTTCTTCCCCGTTAACGTCGAGGTTGCTATACTGTCGCAGAACAGTGTATGAAGCAAAATGGCGAAAATGGGACAGCTAGTGCAGGGAGAAGGACATTGACCCAAGTAATACTTTGGAAACATCAGTCACTGTTTTTTTGGAAAGTCTGTTTCAATAGCATCTCTTGCCAATGGCCATCAAAGGTTACCGTGCTGAATTCTTTCCTGTTCTGTCTGTGAAAAACTGACATTGTGAACTGCAAGATCAGCAAGATCACGACTGACTCGTGCTTTCGAAAATGCTCGTCCTAAGACTCGTCGGTTATTCCCTACCTGGAACTTACCACTTGTCCTGTCCAACCTGTTAACGGCACCTTACGAGCCCGTACATACATCCTCTCAGCTACACCTCAAGCAGAAGACTGTTTTCTTGGTTGCACTTGTTAAGGCAGCAAGGCAAAGTGAGATGGCAGCATTTTCGAGAGAAGATGGACACATCCACTTGGCAAAGAATTTATCAAGTGTCAACCTATTGTTGCCAGTGCAGTTCTGGGCTTAAAAAGCAAGGACCAGATAAGTGTCCCGTTCTGTCGTCATCAAAGCTTCGCCCTGAATGTGGACCCTTCAAGTGAAAAACTTGTTCAGTGCCCAGTTCGTGCCCTTCATTGTTACTTGGAATAGGCACAAATAACACAAAATCCATCGATGAGTTTAACAAGATCCAAGTCATGAATGCCACTTTTCCTGCAAGCGAACAAAGACTTGTTGACCCAAACGCCTCATCCTGTTCCTCCTGCGAAAATCGTGTGTGGATTTGCGACTTAATCAAACATGCTTATGATTTAGCCCTTAACCATTTTCACTGTTCCCCTACAGTACAAGCACATGAATTAAGCGCCGTGGTATCCTCTTGGGCCTATGCCGTAGGGGTGCCATTCGATGAAGTGATTTTGGCCTGGTACTGAAAAAATTAGGACTCATTCATCAGATATTATTTGAGAGATGCGAGTGGTTCTGGTGGAGGCAGCTGGATTACAGAGCATGTTATGGACGGCAGTTGTGTGAGGATACCACAATGGCAGGAAAATGTTTGCCCTGGAAGAAAGAATGAAGCATTACATAAAGTGGGCAATTTGGTTTGGTAGTTTTAAAATTTACATGTGTTCACCAATGTGTCACAGCTCCAGGTTTTTCGGCTTGACCCACTTTCTATTTGGACAAATTCGGCCGAAAGCTACAGGGAAGTATTTTGCAGATACCGGTAGTAAGAAACAGAATTTTAAATTATAAAATTAGTTTTTACTATCCTAAAATTAGGGCTGCATCACTCCGATTCTAATGTCCGATTCTGATTACTCGTGGTCCAATGTTCTAAGAAAGTATAATGAAATTAAACTATATTTTTCATGGAGTCAAAAATAATTAAGAGGATTTCAGAAATAAAATTAAAATTTTCCGTAGGCATAAAGTTTAGCTCCAAGAAATTAGTTATAAAGCCCTATTTCCCAAAATGATTTAATAAATTTGTGGATTTCGTATGTGTTAACATCTGCTGCTTAATACCGATGTCCCGATGACGAATGCAGCCAAAAAAGGCCGATTTCCGATGTCAACGTCGGTATACCTCTAGCTAAAATACTTACCTTTAGTTTAAACCCACCCACCGTCCCCATTCTCGCTGAATCTGGAGTGTTTCCAAGCGAAAAGTGAAAATTGGTGGTATGGTTTGATGGGGTACCTGATAGTGGTCAGGTATAGCGTCAAATTTATTAAATTGCACATATGCGCATTGAGTTAGCGATTTAAGCCGAAAACTAAAGGTAAATATTTTCGGATTAGTAAAAAAAATTTAAGACGAGCTAATTTATTACTCACACTTCAACTAACTATATAACCTAAAAATGTTGGTGCAAATTTTCGAAAGTCAGTCAATCACTGGTGTGATTGTGCTTGAACGTAGACTTCATCAATCTGCATCATTCAGTCTTATTGCGATTACGATAACTTTTTATTACTCGTAATCTTCTCGTAATCGCAAGAAGCCTGGTCAGAAAGTCGACATTCCAGCACAAAAATACCAGTGATTGATTGACTTTGGAAAATTTGCACCAACGTTTTTAGGTAGGGTATTTAGTTGAAGTGTGAGTAATAAATTAGCTCATTATGCATCCTTTACTTTAAAGTAAACATCCCTTTAACTCATTTTATAATTTAAAATTTTGTTTTTCTATGAGCTAATGATTAAATTGAATTTATGATGTATCGTGACAGTCATGCTGACCATATTGATATTTTCCAGCCATTCAACCGTGTAAATACCAAACTGTAATTTCCTTCCTTATCTACCTCTCCTTTCTGGAAAGAACTATTGTGCCACAGTAAACCACAGCCATCCAAATGTGAAATGGCTTGGCTGTAAGCGCTTCATCATCATCCACTTAGTTCCCTATTCTGATACCAGTAACATGCTTTAGCAGCAGGCCTGAACTGCGGTGGCCACTGGCGCAATTTTAAAAATTGCAATGCAGTTAACAATTGAAAGTTTAACAACAGTTTCTTGGTTAAACTCGTACTCTGAAACAAAGTTCCTGGAATTAAATCTTACGAGTTTCCGACAGACCAAGATACCATATTGTGTGTTGTTCATTGGCATTTTCAAAAATAAAAAAAATCATTTTTTGTAATGGTAAATTGAGTGAATATGTAAGTTTTAGTTACCATAAAACTTATCTTGTTTAGTGCTGTAACACTTGAGGTAATAAGAAACCACATTTATTTTGATACCATTAACACAGATCAGTCCTGTAACAATATGTAGAGTGCAGTTTGAGCACACTTAGCAATGGCTTTTGACAGCTGTTAGAAGAGGCTGCGCCAAAGCGAGTGTTAATTCTTTATACACATGCAGTCATGGTTTGTATATAAAAGCAGCAAACTCTCAACCAATGCACTCGTATAATAAATCAGACAAATATAAATGTAACAAAATCGCAAACCCATGTATTGCATGCATATACCTAAATATCCATGGGCTTGTGCAGTTACTTTGGCAAAAATCGGAGGTAGGTATTAAATAAAGAAGAATCAGTTTTCTTACCTTCCTTCTGAACATCTATCACAGAAAATTCTGCATTTAAAACCTCTTTGAATGATGTCGGAAAGGCCATTTTTTTTACATCCGTTGATTTCTGTGAAGAGGGATGGGGAGAGAGGAGAGGCCGTCTGTAGGTACAACAAGACAGAGGAAGAGTTCACTATTACCCCCAGGGAAGGGAGGGAGAAGTGGCCAGTAAGCATAAAGCAATCAGTGAGGGCATTCTTTTTTCCGACTGTTTTTCTATTCACAGCATGGAGCGTTTCTTTAATTTTGCGCAGAATAACTACGAATTATGGGGTGAACATCAACTCCCATATTTAACGATTTTGAAAGCATTTTAATACATGATTAGCGGTAATGGTGCAATTTAGGATTTAGTTCTCTAGTGCTACAATAATAACTAAATATTTATTATTTTTTTTGCAGCGCACACAGTCACTAATAGATTTGATAGGAAAAATTCAAAATGAAAAAGGATTGGATTCACAAAACTTCCAGTGCATGTCTTGCTGTCGACCAGTTGGAATGAGTAAGTAATTTAAGCCTTCCCCCACCCACCCTTTTTTTTGTTTAGCAACTTAAAGCTCAAATGTAGCTCCAAATATTTTATGAAGGTTCATTTTTAGATTACGTTTTACTATGGTGTCGTACTTGCACCACTTCTGGCACCTCTTGCACTTGTTTTCGTCTGGTCTCTTCTCCTAATTGGCCAACCCCTCTAGGAGAATTGCAGCAAGTATATCCTCTTCGATTACTAATGTAATGATGACACTCATATCGTTACTGCCTGTTTGTCTGGCCAACAAGTGGTGGTTTTGCTTTTGGGAGAATTGCATTTGGTCTCGGATTGTAATAGAAACAAAGAAAGAATATATTTGATTCCCTTGGGGTTGTTTTTATTCCATCTCAGACTGCTTTACTCTTGGTTACCAACTCTTGGCGGGGTGGCAAGAATTGTCTGCCTGTACGGCATAAACAAGCCTAAAACCTGAATTTTGTTTGGACCAGCTCCAGAGATGAATGTTCCTGCCCTTGTGTATTATTATGTACTGAATTCCCCCCTTCCCCTTGTCAAATTCTGCACATAAGTGTTGGTAGGTAAGTAGTTCTGGGTAAAAGCACAGTTTTAGTAGTAAAAATTGATCTTTATTTGAACTTGTCTCCAACACCTACAACCTGCCTATCCTCCCTGCTTTAGCTTGGCACCACATTTTGAGCTTTAAAATTAATGAGTTCAGACTTCCTATGATGGATGGTCATAGGAGGAATAATCAGTTGGAGTGGAGATCAGAATAAGATAGAAGCAAGGTGCCCAGGAAATTGTGCAGTCACGTTAGTGGTTTTACATTTAAAGGCACTCTACAAGAGGAACCTTGCTAAAGTACGAATAAATGTATAATACCGATACAGTATTATGTTATCCAAATCAATTTGTGTTGTAAAATCTGTTTCATCCTTAGCCTTCTTACTGTATTATTAAATCGAAATGTAAAAAAATGTAATTTGTAATTTAATTTTAGTATATGGCAAGGCTCGTGTGTGCAACTACAGTGGAGCATATTTCTGCTATGAATGCCATGAAAATGATGAATTTGTTATTCCTGCAAGGATCATCCATAATTGGGATTTCAAAAAGTATAAAGGTACAGTAACGTAAAAAAAACGGAAAAGGCAACAAAAGGTTGCCACTTACCTTGGCTTTTCTTCTAAAAGAGAAAACAAAAATTATTACAATTGACAGCCAAAGCAAATAAAAAAAGGTAAGAGAAAGTCACTTCAGAATTTCACAAAACTGAATTAACTGCAACATTTGTTAAAATTGTAAAGACTTTGTCAAGTAATAGTTTTCACTTTCTATCCGCAAATACTGTACTTCCTTTTTTACTACTATCCTAAAAGACCTACCTGTATTTTAATGCTTTCTATGGGAAATGCTTCTCGTTCCAAACTACCTACTTAAAAAGCTCCTGGCTCTCGCGTTGGCGCTCCCGGGGGCACATGACTGCCGTTATGCGATGCCCCTTTCTCAGTCTTTCTCTCAGTTTGTTTGGGATGTGGCGTAGTAACACCGTGTGGGTTTAGGTCCCATTGCAAGTGAATACCGGACGACATTCTCCTGGTAAGGACAATCTGAAGTGCGCTCGACGGCTGAACAAGAAGGAGCTCCATCCCTTGTGCAGTTGCTGCTGCGTTTGTAACTTCAGAGTTTGCCTGTGCTGAGTTTTGTCAACCATTGAACAAGATGGAGATTCTCCATATTGAAGCCACTTGAGAGCGGTCTGACCAGCGGGCCAAACAAAGGGCGTACAAAAGACGCAGACATGGAGGCATTGGGTGTGGATGCAGATGGATGGCTGCGGACCTTTCTGGCTATGAGAATTTGGATTGTGGTTTGTTTTCGTTGCGTGATGATTCATATACTCCGTCGTCTGAAATTCATGATCGCTGTATTCAGGGCAGTGCACCCTTGGCTCCGGACATTCTATCAACCGTGTCGTCATGTGTGTCAAACGAGATCGAGATGCTCAAGTCGTCACGAACGCATGAAATCTGTACCGAAGTCTTGACGACGTTTGAAAATTTTTTTGAGCTGGCCGACTGGTTCCAAAAACAGTTCTTAAGGAGCGTGTCATCGAAGAAAGGAGTGAGTAAATGTGCGATTGAGACTTTGACTGGTGCGACTAGAACTTTGAATCCAGTCAGCGAGTCTGTCCCACTAGTGCTGATGGAAGGATATGAACATGGCCGATCGCCCTCACCACGCTCGGAAGATGCCACTGGCAGGAAACGACTGGCAGCTGACTCGGCCCTTGGTTTGTCCCCGAAACACTGTAAAACAGTGTAAACTCTTTTGCACTACTGAAGAACTAATGGCTGGCACAGATAGCCCGGGTAATCATGGACGGGAATCTGGCCAGTCAGGCAGTCGCGCAGCTCACGGGGCTGGCTTTGGCTCGGTCACTGGAATGACTGGCGTGGACGGAGCTGTAGGAGTGACTATACAACTCAATGAAACTGAGACGACTCGCAACCAGTCGGCAATGGACGTTTCTTTACAACCAGTTGCATCACACTAAGACCAGTTGTTTCACGCAGGTTAGAACCAACAGTTAGGCGGCCAGTCACAGACAAATGCGGGACATTGTGCTTCGAACTTCAGTCAGTCGGGAGCATAACACCATGGCCGGGTCAAGGTGTCGCCGGATCATTGGGTACATTTCCTTACGGAACTCAGTGGCAGTGACCGTATCACAACCAGTGGTACGCAGGGTACCAATACAGTGGGTATGATGCTTCATACATAGTGTCTGGTGACAACTCTAGCCGCAGCTTGCATCAGCCACTCCACCCTTCCCTCTTCTTCCACCTCCCTCGGCTGCCCCGCCAGTACAGGTGCGTCATTTGGTTCAAAGCCAGTCGGAAGTGCCACTGGAGGTGGTCGCTTCATGACAGGAAGCAGTAATTGGTCACATGGGGGCCGGAGCTTCCACAGTGCTTGTCGAGCAAGAAGAAGATGTGCGATCTGTCGTATCGGACAATGTCGAGAATTCTGTCGAAGCCATAGAAGGGAATTGGGTCATAGACGGGGTCTATGGCTCACTTCCGAACCTATGTTGCCCAAAGGTAGTGGTTCCGGAACCGCTTGAAAGAGAACAACCAGCGTTCTCGTATGCCAACAACGACGTGGTGGCCCAGGTACCACAGAACCTTCCACAACCCCAATTTCTGTTTAGACAGCTTTTGGTCACAGGAGGTGTGCTTCGGGACAAGGTAAAGTGCCTTCAGTCAATGGCCTGCCACCTGCCCTGGATTCGAGTATGGAATCCTTTTTCTTTTTACTGTGTCCAAAGCGGATGCCCCCAAAGTTGGCAGGTATCGTACGTTTGAAGACACTAAATATGTGACGACGGAATGTAAGATGGAGATGGACTCGCCTTTAGTGAAACCGCAGACGATGAGGATGCTGTTCAGCAATATGAAGAGGATGAAAAGCTAGTGTGACCAGTCTGAGAGCTAATTCGACAGCCGACGTCATTTATTCAGCTGCTACAACGAAGTTGCGCAAGTTTTTGGCTACATCACGTGAAGAACCTAACATTGCAGATATCAAGAATGTGGTAAGTTGATGCGAAAAGGATCGAGTTCCACAGGGATGTCATCAATTGGGGCTATCGATCCTTGTTCAATTCTGTGCTTCACCGTCGTGGTAATTATCTTGCGTCTGGAACAGGAGTAGCATGTAAAGACATCCTAAGCAGTGCGACTACTCCCAGTGCACAAATCATCCTTCCTTTTCAATGGGCAGTAGTTGACCATTGCTCTTGAGCTTAGAGACAAGGTGAAACTACAGAGTACTCAAAACAAGTTGTAAGGAGGGGGGAACTTTCGCAGAGGACAGAACGCAAGGGGCCTCTTTCGTGGCAATGGCGGCGTGCTGGCGGCATGCTGGCCGTGGCACAAAAGAGTACAACAGCCACGAGTGGACTGGCTGCCCTCACAACAACAGCCCCGTATCAACACAGAGAACTGACAGCGGGACACATCCCACCTCGAGGTTCCTTCCGGGGATGTCGAAGAAGAGACAGGAGTGGCCTCAAGTACTGATGTTCTTCGGACGCAGCCTCCTCCACTACATCGCGAAGCAGGGGTGGGGCGTCTATTGCGTCACTCGAAAAAGTAGCAGGCGATAATATCAGACAGGTACGTAGTAATTGTCGTTACAAAAGGTTTACCCCGTACCGTTTACCGTTTATTCATGCGGTCACCTCCCTTAATAAGGGGGCCACCTCAGCGGTAAGTGAACAGACAGGAGTCACCATAGCACGTTGAGGAGATCAACTCCCACTGGAGAAAGAAGCAAAACGAGTGTCGCCGGACAACACTTGGGGGTTTTACAGCCCGGCGAGGGTAATTCCAAAGAGCAGTGCCTGAAATGGACTAATATTTACCCTGCGCCACCTCAACTCTTACACGTGCAAAATGGACACCTTCCAGTCCACTCCCAACTCCAATCAGGGGACTTCACCATATTGTTCAATCTGCAGAACGCATTCCTTTATGCACCACTACACCCATCAGTGTTTCACCTCTTCCACCTCGTGTGGCGGGAGGACGTATCACTTCGTGGCATCCCCTTCGGCCTGTGTCCAGCTCCTCACTTATTCACAGTGCTGATGGAACTTATTGACAAGTTCCATTTGTTTACCAACGTGTCCACAGTGGGTGGTGACGTTCACTTGGGGGATTGGAGAACATCAGGCTTGTGGGATCCAGAAGAATGCAATCTTCACATCAATGTGGTGGTGCTTCGAGCAGTGTGGTTGGATTTACTGACGTGGAGGACTTCAATTGCAGGATCATCAGTGGCTGTTTCGTTAGACAACACATCTTTTGTGCCCTATTTGAGGAGAGGAGGAGTTCTATGATCCATCACCCTCTACAGGGAGGTCACACGGATCTTCGAGTTGTGTGTGGAGATCCAGATAGTACTACAACCAAGATGCATTGCCAGTCGGCTGAATGTCTTGGCCGACGAATTGTCCAGGTGGAGTCGGATCTCCACGACGGAGTAAATTCTGAAACCCGCAGGTTGCGCGAGCCTGTTCAAGACGTGGGGCACTCATCTGGTGGACCTATTCGCGACAAAAGCCCACAAACATCTTCCAGTTTATGTATCCCAGTTTCCACTTGCACTGGCTTCTGGGAGGAAATATGGGCATACCTGTTCCCACCGTTTTGCCTCCTCCAGTTAGTCCTGAACAAAATCAGGATATCAAAGGGGTCGTTCATTCTGGAGACACCCATCTGGGAATCGGCGCTGTGGTTTGTGGACCTGATGTCACAGGTGAAGGAAGCCCCACTTCCCCTCCCATGGTGCCGGGATCTTTTTTCACAACGCAGGGGTAGGATGCTCCACCCCAATGTGAACGCTGTACATCTTCACGGGTGGAGACTCGGAGTGAGGTGCTTCTGAAGAGCGGGTTTTCCCCAGAAGTGGTTACGATGATCCTCGAGTGCCACCTGATCTTTTATGAGAATGGTATGTGAGGCAAAGTAGCGGAGATGGTGTGCATGATGCAGTGAACACAGTGTCTTGTAGTATAGTAACTTGTTCAACAGCTTTGCACATTCTTTGAGGAGCTATTTCGCCATGGCCTCTCACCTATTGCCATTAAGGGTTACAGAGCGTCCATCAATTCTGTGTTGACACTTGCGGGGGACCTGGATTCATTATCTCTCCCAGCGGTGACCAGACTGATGTAGTCTTTTTGTGTACAGAGACCTAAGACTTGCCACAGTGACTCTTCTTTTTGTGTCCAGGATGGGACCTCCAGAGGGTCCTTCATTTCCTGCCCGGTTCACAACTTGCCTTCAGGCACAATTGCGGGTGCGATGTCGGTGCCAGGCGGCCATTTGTCACTTTTCGTGTGACAGGCCTATGTATAGGCGTGCCTATAGTGCTCGCGCATTTTCGTTGTGTTAGTACGATTTATAGGTTTTTTTTTTTTACCTTTTTTTCTCTCTCACAATGGGGAAGAGATAATTGCCCATCGGATCGGCTCACTCCCAGGATTAAGCATGAAATGTGCTGATGGTGGCGAGTGTATGATTTCATGACCGTGAAATGCGACCTGTGTAATTCCCAACTCCAACAACAAAATTTGGGGTTTCACTACTATCCAAAAATACTTCCCGTTAGTTATTAGCTTTATATCTAATCGTATAAATGCTCAAAGACCTTAAATTTCACTTTCTTTGTTGCCAAAACATCTTAACCTGATAATTTAGCATTACATTCCTCGAATGTGATGTTCCCCTGGAGGTTTCTTCCGGTGCGCAGCCGCCTGCTTGCCTGTCCCCTACCGCGCATGCGCGCGGCAGTCCTCCCTTATAAAAGCGACAGCGTGTACGCTATCGGCATTTCCTCCAGAGGTGTCTTCACGCCACCTCGCGCTGCTGTTCCCCAGCTTTCGCACGGAAAATTGGATTCTATCCGATGATGGCCGCCGCCTCCGAAGCTCCCGCTTCGCCCGCCGCCCACTCTCATGCTCTTCTTCGTCCACAAGCTACCGGCTTCTCCCTCGGCAACTGCTGGATCTCCGCCCTCGACCTCGCCATCGTCGGCCCGATCCCTGTGGCCTCCTTCACCGAAGCTACTTCTGCAAGCGCTAACGTCTTCTCGGACTCTCCCTTACAACCCGGCCAACGCAGCCCGCCGGCCGAACCCATGGACCTATCGGCTCTACGAGAGGATTTTCTACGGGCGAAGGACGTCTACCGTGAAGCCAAGAAATCCCTCCAGCGGGCTACGGCCACTCTTTCCCCAGCACGCTACTCTCCCTTGGACCTGTCGTCCAACTCTTCCCGAATTGGTCGAACTGTCTCCCGCAGCGAAGTCCGGCACATCGTCCAGGAAACGGTCCGTGTGATGCAAGACAATCCCATGCCGCCTCCCTCCTGCACGTCGTCTGCCAGACACGCCCGCACGCAAGCATGGATCACTTCCGCCTCCAGCCGTGACTCGGCCAAGCGCGGCTCGACGCCGCCCGCCGGCAGCCAGAAGAGACGCAAGTCATCTTCTCCCTCTCGTCCGCAAGCTTCCTCTTCTGCCGTCCCCTCGGCAACTACCGTAGCTCCGCAGCCAGCCAGCCATCCCTCCCTCGTCCGGCAAGAAGATCCACTTCCGAGACGCCGCCGCCGAGGACCAGGTCTTCCCACTAGCTGTGCTTCTCAAGATGGTCGAAGAAACCATTCCCGACTGCTTTCTCTTACCCTCGCAACCAGAAGCGAGCCGCCACTCCGAACCGACGTAGCCGCCACTCGTCACCAGGCGGCAAATCCAACTTTCGTAAGAGCCAACAATGACGCCTCCCACCCATCCTGTCTTCCAGTCGGTGCAAGATTACAACTTTTTCTCCCAGCTTGGTTACAACTAACAAAGAACCCAGAAGTTCTCTTCATCATCAGACACGGCTTTCATCCGAATTTTCTGTCAAAACCACCGCTCCTTCCCTCACGACCATGGGAATTCTCCCCACCGTCAACACCACAACTTTCGTTCGAAGTCTCAGAACTTCCGCGGAAGGAGGCGATAAGGGAATGCCACAAGCCAAGCCCGGGCTTCTACAGCTCCATCTTAACTCGACCAAAGAAGTCAGGAGGCTCCCGGTTGATCTTCAACATGAAACCACTCAACAGATACATCTCAAATGACCATTTCAAAATGGAAACCCTCGAATCCATCCGTCTTTCGTTCAAACAAAACGACTGGACAGTTTCGATAGACCTAGAAGACGCTTATCTCCATGTCCCACTCCATCCGACCATCACGCACCTCTTCGGTTCATCTACGACCAAAAGGTCTACGAATTCCGTTGCCTTCCCTTCGGCCTGAATGGCAGCCCCCAGAATTTTCACATTGATTCTCAAACCTATACTGGCTCACCTACACCAAAACGGAATCCAAGCCAGCGCCTACCTGGACGACTGGGCCTTCAACAACCTGGACCCTCTCACGCTACAACGAAACATGGACAAGACCATTTCTCTTCTAAACCAACTGGGCTTCGGAGTAAACTACTCAAAATCCCGCCTTATAGCAGCCCAAATCTTCACCTTCCTGGGAGCCGCCTTCGACCTCCGCACAGCAAGAATTGCCCCCTCCCCGAGCGAATAGAAGATCTCCTTCTCCATACCCGTCTCGGTCGAAAACACGTTTTTCTCCTCGGGAACTAAACTCTCTCATCGGGAAGATGGACGCAATGGCAAACCTCGTCCCCTACGGCCGATGGATGGTAAGACCACTCCACCACCACCGCATAGACAACCGAGCAATCAATCAGGACCACCCAGACGAGCAAGTCCCCTTCAGTCCCGACTTTCCTCTGGCCTCCCTCCTTTGGTGGTCAGATGTCACCAACCTCACGAAGACCCAACCTCTTCACGAACCACATCCCGAGCTGCTCGTCTTTACGGACGCTTCGAGAACCGGCTGGGGTGCCCATCTTAGCACGCAAGAAACCTCAGGCCTTTGGCCGTCAACCTGCACGGATCACATCAACTCCCTCGAGCTTCGTGCATATTTACTCACTCTACATCACTTCCTTCCCAAAATCAAGAAAAAAACAATACAAGTCCAGTCCGACAACACATCTGCCCTGGCCTACATAAGGAAAGAAGGAGGAACGAAATCCAGATCACTTCACCACCTAACATCGGAAATATTCAACCTCTGCATAACGCACAACACCACACTCCTACCTCTCCACATCCCAGGCAACAGGAATGTGATTGCCGACTCCCTGTCACGCCAGAAACCTCCGACGGGAGAATGGTGCCTCAAGAAATCCATCTGCGAATCTCTCTTCACCATCTGGGGCACTCCGATGATAGACCTGTTTGCCACGAGGCACAATGCCAACTACATAAGCCCGATTCCGGACGAAACAGCAGTAGCAGTAGACGCCCTGAGTTTCCCATGGCAAAACCTGTTCGCCTACCTCTTTCCCCCCTTCAAACTCCTCCCTCAAGTACTTCGAAAAATACAAGAAAGCCAGAGCTTGTTCCTGCTCATAGCCCCCCTCTGGCCATCGGCAGCATGGTTCCCACTACTTCTAGAACTTCTAGACGACATTCCAAGAAGTCTACCTCCTCAACCAGATCTTCTGTCCCAACAGAAAGGAACAAAGTTACACCCGAATGTATCCAACCTCAACCTACACGGGTGGCTACTATCATCAAACTCCTCAAAAAGGCTGGAATTCATCAAGAAGAGGCCGAACGCATCGCCTCAAAGGCTACAAGAGATTCCACTAATCGGATGTATGACAGCCACTGGTCAAAATGGATTCGTTGGTGCATCACAAAACAAGCTAATCCTATCAACCCACCTCTTCCCACCCTCCTAAACTTCTTTAGAGACTTGTTCAACATCGACAAGCTCAAAGGCTCTACAATCCTAGTCTACCGTTCTGCTTTAAACACTGTCATCAAAGCCGCCAACAACACGAACCTACTTGACGACTACCGAATCTCAGCCCTCCTTCGCTCATACGAAAATGAAAGACCCACTACCAGAAGATCGATAACAGACTGGGACCTTTCACTCGTCCTCCAGTCCCTAATGGACGAACCATATGAACCCTTACAGGACACCTCCCTTCACCTCATGACCCGCAAGACGGTCTTTCTCGTCACGTTAGCTGCCAGCCTTCGTTGTTCTGAAATCCAAGCCCTCTCAGCAGACCCTGCATACTGCATCTTTGGCCCCAACTTTTCCTCTGTCACCCTGTACCCAAGGTCAACATTCAGAGCCAAAACACAGAAACCTTCGGAACCACCGAAATCAATCACCTTTCCAGCTCTAACCACCCTAGTTGGAAACGAACCGGAACGCCTTCTGTGTCCAGTCAGAGCCTTACGCTTCTACTTAGCCCGGACACGTCATGAAGACATCCGTCGTGGAAGAAACCAACTCTTCCTCCCAATCGATCCCCAATCTGGTGAAACATCACCAGCCATGGTATCAAGATGGATTAAGAAAACGATCGAAGCATCCTACGAAAAAACTCTGAATGAGAGCATGAGAGTGACGGCGCACGAAGTGAGAGCTGTCTCCACATCATGGGCCCATCACAACGCCGTCCCAATAGAAAAGATCCTGGCAGCAGCATCCTGGTGCCACCAGACTACTTTCACCTCCCACTACCTGAGGGATATGTCAAAAGAAGAATCAGGACTACGCCGGCTGGGACCGATCGTCGCAGCCAGAACCGTGGTCAACCCCCCATTGAGCACTTAGAACACAGATGCAAGCCATCCATGAAGAAAGCAAGCCATCCAGATGGAAGCAAGACCCGAACAACGGTCCTTTTCAGGGCCACCAAATCGTACGAAAGAGACCAACCTCCAGTTATCACCCGTTCTGAATAAAGTGCAAATTTTTTCTCTTCCAGATAAAAATTTTTTGGGGGAACGCCTGCTTGCACCCCGGGGCGCCCGTCAGGACGGTGCCCGCCACCGAAAGTGACGAGGTCTACTGATAATACTAAATTATCAGGTTAAGATGTTTTGGCAACAAAGAAAGAACATTTTGCCGGCCCCCAGCCGGCTAAAAATGGTTTCTTTGTGCCTAAAACATACTTAACCTAACTCCCGCCCTGCCTCCCCTCTCGAGTCACCGCCTGACATATTGAGAGTAAAATGAATACCGATAGCGTGCATGCTATCGCTTTTATAAGGGAGGACTGCAGCGCGCATGCGCGGTAGGGGACATGGAAGCAGGCGGCTGCGCACCGGAAGAAACCTCCAGGGGAACATCACATTCGAGGAATGTAATGCTAAATTATCAGGTTAAGTATGTTTTAGGCACAAAGAAACCATTTAAGACATGGTTTTTTTAAGAGGCTTCATCGCTCACCACCGGGTGGCGTGCATGCTTACTCCCAGGCATACAGTGCACTCGTCCTCACATTTCATTTGAGCATTCAGCCAAGTAGGCTGCGTGCTTTGCTCTCTGCTTGAAAGTGACTCAGACCTTTGCCATCTACGTTGTCGTCAGGAGACGAAAACTCGTGCTCGCACTAGAGGCATCTAAGAATCTTGGTGTCGTAAGTGTAGGAGTTGGCATTTCTTAGATGACCTGTGTGATATTTGTGGCAGAAGTGTAAAGAAGATTGGTTGCGACTAGGTAGTCGCTGCAGCCACTTGTTAAGTAACTGCAATTACTTTACCTGACATTGTGTGTAATGGCCCTCACCTGTGTTAGCGCCTTTCAGGTGCAAATTTGGACACTATTAACTAATTGACACCGATTGTTAACCTGTTTTCTCTTGCCAAACTTGACCTACTGGGAATTCAGCAGCCTTCTTTGTTCAACGTTCACTTGACCTTGTGGGTTCTGTAGTAAATTTTTTAGATGCTTGCGTTCCAGGAAACATAACAAGTTAGGTCCTCTTACTAATTCTTGAAAACGGTGACAAATAAAATTATAGTTCCTGCGAACAGAAGAGATTTATTTCCATAAACAGATATATTTCCCTTACTGTGACATTTGTAAAGGAATTAGATACTTTTTCTCATTTGATGTTAGCTTTGCTTTTGCAATTTTATGTGAAATAGCAGTCCTTAGTGGTTTTGGAGGTTGTTGATGGCCGTTTGTATGTTAATCTTGCTTTTAGTTTGTGAATCATGTCTTAAATCTAGTGGTGTACCGATACCATAATTCCGATTCCAATTAACTGGTTCCGTACAGTTCCGATACCGGTTCTGATTACCACATGGCAGTGCGACAGCAAATGGAAATAAAATTAATAATAATGAATTATTTGTGTTCAGGGAGTACAGGGTTTTGCTGTGGCTAATTTTTATAAATTTACATATATTTTTTAAGGAAAAATTTGATTAGAAAATTAAATTAAAATTGAAAAAATAGTTAAAATAACGTGTACCGGTAACGATTTTATTTTTAGATAGGATTTTTGCTTCCTGGATTAATGCCAAGACCATTTTCTTGATACAGCTTTCCAAATGTATCACATTTAAATTTAAAAAAAATATTTTTAATTTTAAATTTAGTTTAAAAAAATTAAAATTAAATAAAAAAAACTTAAGTTAAAAAATAGTTTAAAATAACCAGAAAGTTGAAACGATTTTTAAAATTCTGATCTGGACCTGCATTTTTACATAGTTTTTTGCTTCTTGGATTGGCCAAGCCCTTAATGAAGCTGACATGATTTAAAATTTTTGTTTTCTGGATGTATTAAATTTAATTTTTTTAAACGTAAAATAAAATCAAAAAATTTAATTAAAATAAAAAATACTTGGGCTTAATTAAAATAAAAAAAACTTGGGCTAAACAAGAGCATGCTTGAAGATTTTTGCAGCTCAGATGCTTAAAGAGTCTAAGCAAAGATTTGCACACTTGAAGATTTTCGCAGCCCGGATTTATAATCCGTACGCGATTTGTAAACTGGGCGTGGCTTAAAAAAAATATCGATTGTCCACTCCAGTACAACACCACGACTAGCATCATGGGTAAAAAAAAACCGCCAGTACAGCAGTCGCAAAATGGCATCTATTAACGCGTCTTCAATCGGGAAAAGAGGTAAAATGATTCACAGCCAACTACGGAAATTATTTGGAATGTCTATTGTTATCTGCCAAGCAAGGAACCAACAAAGAGCAAGAACGCCGTTTCCCAAGAAACGTCGGATGCAACAAAGGTTTCTTTCATTTGTGTTAAACAATAGTTAACGAAGGCGCGCAACTACCCGCTGAAACAAGTGCCACTCCAGCCGCAGCAGAGGCTACAGTTCCCCGGTTCATAACGCCAGC
>JAHWFP010114796.1:0-24590 GCA_023313725.1 Lithobius niger | reverse complement strand
AACTGCCATGTTTGTTGGTTGTGTAATGGACAACAGAAGGTCTCCTACTAGAGCTAGTATTTTCTTAAAATTAATTTTTTTAATTGTTAGCAAGACACGAAAATCTGTAACGTGTTTAAAATTAAATGCAGTTTACTCATGCCCCGTGAGTCTTCTGGTCTTGTTAGTGGGCCCCATGGTGCCGTTTTATTCTTCATGCACTCACGCTTATAACTGTTTGAGCTCAGCCTATAGTTGCATGAAAAAACTGGCTAATCGGTGGCTAAAAAAGGGAAACCTGGAGAAGTACCTGCCACTTTGGATAGTGTGAGAGACTATACCAGGCGCTATGCTGGGCAGAATATGGGCCTTCTGTTGCGATGATTAAAGGCTTCCCGGTTCGAATTCCTGGGCTTTCTTCTCCCCTAGTTAAATTTCTTTCTCCTAAAGCGTCTTTCAAGGTCCAGAATCCATACGAGTATTGGTTTGCTTCAGGTGACTTTAGACTGTAATACATTTATCACATATGGGCAGTGAAAGAATTCCTTGACCAGTACTCACATTACTATTGATAATAATATTGTGAGTTTACGGCCTGGGTGCTTAATTCACATTTATCACACATCGCTGAGGTAAACTGCGGTGTGTTGGGGGATCATCCCATCGTAAAATACAGGAAACACTTTTATCACCTTCAAGAACGTTGCATCAACAATTTACTTAAATTTTTGGGGAGAAAACACCGTTCGTCTTCACCAGAAGTCCACTTCACAGGCAGCAGAGAGCGTTAGTTCGAATGACACTCACGCCATGTTTCACTGTAAATTTTACCGCGCGTGCCCCCCTATACTGCTTGTGTTTTGAACGACGATCATCCCACCCAACTCCAACACTACACTACCGCAGCAACTACAACCCATTAATAAAGAATAAATCACCGTTAACAATCCATGACTGTGCTAGAGGATACAGCCGTTCAGTTATGTTTAGGTTCAAAAGACCTAAAAAATGGTCTTCATTCATTTCAAGGCAAAATAACAAAAGGTTATCAGTTAGCAATTCAGCACACACAAAAAAGGGGGGTGGGAAGCAGGCTATTGCAAATTGAACCTCCCATTTTTTTTCAACCCCGTTGTAATACTGACAGTGTAACGAATCTACACGAGGTGCATTGGGGAACCTTCAATTCAATTTTGACTTCTTTTTCAGCCTTCCTAAGTAGTCGTGTAATCGAATTTTATTTTCGCTTAGGTTTAGGACGGCGTGTCTGCCTGGGATTCACCGAAGGCCGCGGTGTGTGCCCAAAGGGTTTTCTGTTATGAATTTAGGGTATGGTTTTTCGTTGCCATGTTCTTCTGCGTGTGTGTGTGTGTGTGCGATGCTGCTATGCATACGGAATCTCATCTGCATCGCGCAGCCCCACGCCGACCGACTTGTCAGCTAATTTTTTAAACCCAGAGCAAAGTTGTTTTTAATAGCAGCCCTTCCATACGTCTTTTGCCGCCACAGATGGGTGCAAATAATCCCATTACCATTTTATATGTTACTGCGTACACCACCACCAAGCTCGATCTCGGGGGAGGTGGCGAAGAGGCAGCTCCAGGGCACGAGCGGTACAAGCAGAATGCCAATTACTACTGCGGGGGTGTTGGGGACGTGTGGGAGGTGAGAGCTGAGGAAGGGGGGGGGGGGGGGGTGTGGGTGTAGCATTGTGTTGGCGTCGAAACCTGCTGTTCTGGGCGATGCTTCCCGTACATTTTGTTCTTGTATCGCAGAAATCGTTTCCTCCGACGACAGCACGGGCCGGTGTTCCATCGGGAAGGAGAGGATCAACTCTCTTCCGAAATTATTATTCCGATTTAGAACCCTTTTATCCCCTTCTCTTCAGTTTTTTTCGTCGCCAAGCCTATATGCAAAATTGTCGGTATTGCTACGGTATTGTTTAGGAGACTACGACAATGTACTGTTGGCGCTCGGACCTATCCAATCTGCAATTAAGCAGACAATTAAAGATGCTCCCGTCGAAGCATCCGACTATGTAGCGTCCTTCATAGGACCGTCGTAGCATTTATTTACATAGACAATTTCTTCTTTTAGGTTGCCGGCCTCCTCTTACAGCAGTATTTGTGATTGACGTAAAGCTGATAAGGCCAGTTCGTAGCGCTCTGGACAATGTGCTGCGTGAGAAGCCGCTAAAATGCATGTATAAATGCAAGAAGTCAACGTTTCGACTCAAGCCCGAATCATTAAGATTGCAAATTCTGTAGGGATTTTTAGTACACGTGACAGCTCCCCAAGTGCCAACCCTACAGGTAAAGGACTTGCATGAAAACGTGTCGTGGTGCTTATCAAGGGGTTTCGGGAATTCCAAATTAACCTAAATTGGTGGAATATGGCTAGTATAGTCGTGGTTCAGTTTTGGTTATGCTTTAATTGTAAAACATGAGCGATAGTATGCTCCGGCTCGCCTGACATTCAAGGGCGACACTAACCCTGGCTTAGGGCCTAAAATGGAATACCAAACGACATGAGGTTTACTTGGGTCGAGATGGATCGGTAAATTTCGGGTTAATATAAGTTTTCACAGCAAGGTAAAATAGCAGGGTTGAGGCACTAAGCTAACAGGGTTGGTCCGGTTTGATGTTAAGTTTGGGGAAACGGGACAAAAAAGGAAAATTTCTAATTAAAATGGCCAAAATAAACTTCCGATGCGGGGAGTTGGAGAGTTGGTGGCGGAATGAATTTAAGGTTAATACCTAATTGTTGGGAGCACCCGGCAGAAGACCAATCGAGCTCGAGCCGTTATAATTGACGTCAAACATTAAGTACATACAATTTACAGCCAAACATTGTTACAACAATTAATATAATAGCACCATGTCAACTAACAATGAATATTAATTATTTTGAAGTGACAATGGGTCATTACAATTTGACGTCATGTGGATCTTGAGCTAGGCAGCTTTCACAAATGATGTCATCGGCGTAACCTTGCTGGGGTGGTACAATTTAAACGTTGAAATCCGAAATTAAACTCGCAACAATTCATTAAACTGCTCAACATGGCAAAAGTAAAAAAGTTTTAAAATAAAGATAGTTTAAAATGAGTATTTTCGTCAGATGAAACTGGCTACAGGACTAGTCAAACACTGACAAACCGGTGGAAAAGATGTTTAAGAGAAAACTTAATTTTTGAGAGACAAAGTGTCCTCCTAAACTTAGTTTTTTTTTTCCACAAGGTTTTTTCAGTTTTTTGACTAAAAATTGTATAGCCAATTTTTCGTCTTATAACGAAGGCATTTTCGACTCATTTTAAAACTCTTGGGAATTTGTACCCTTGAAAATGGCCGGAAATAAGTCGAAACGTCGCGTTCTAGTTATTTATGTGCACTTCGTAGGCTTCTCATACATCACAACTACACAAAAGTGCTTCTGTGTGTTCTAATCGGAATTCTGTTGTGGTACATGAGAGGCAAACGCTGAGGATATGATAACGAAAGACACGTTTCGATTCCCGTCCACAAGATGATAGACAGATGATTTATTTCCCGCAATACGACGACGTCACCCACAACATGGCGGCACCCAGCTAGTTTTTACAGGGCTGGTCACTTTCCTTTGTCATTTTACTTTTTGATTGTGAACAAGACACCCAAATATTTTTATTGTGCTGAAATTAAAAACGTTAATTGTTATGAACTGTGAGTCTGGTTTAGGGCGCCCGCACACTGAGCGGCCAAGTCGCGTGGCCAGTGGTCATGGCGGCCAAAAAACACGGCGACTTACCGCGCGGCCACGTTCGTTTTTCATTGATAATTCTCGATCACGTGGTGAAAAATGAACCCGGAGCAAGTACGGTCGACCTGTGGCCGCCTGCACGTCGCCCTGGTTCCCAGTGGTCGCGGCGACGGGCTGGCCGCTGCGGCCAAGTGCGCGTTGGTACAAACACCGTAAGCATTCTTGTTGGCCGCAGCGACCTGGCCGCTATGTGCGCGGTGGCCCTTAGTCAGGAAACCCCTAATTGAAAAAAAAAAGATTTATTCCCCCTTTCGCTTAGATGCCAGCAAAAGGGCGTGCACTGCAGTTCCCGGATGCTACGACGGGAACATGTCTACATGTAATAGTACCATATCAGGAATTTAGACCGCTAAACGCTAATAAGTAGTTCTCACATGCGTCAACGCTTTCACTAAACACCTCCTGGAGTAAAGACCTTATCAGCCCGAGCTCCATTCACACGAATGCTTCGAAATGAATCTAACGGCCGTTCAGAGGTCTGCCACTACTAAACTTGGATCTAACAAAAAGGCTTTTTACCAGTGTGCAGTATTTACACTTTGAACGTGGCTGAACCTGATATTACTACAGAGGTAATCGTACTAAACAACAAAAATGTAAGCTACTGGAATTTTTTTTTTTTTTTTCGTTTGGTAAAAAAAAAGCCATCATACGCATCTGGAAATCACGGATAAAAAAAAACACCGTGCATCCACGTGAATTGTTTTAGAGTAGCCTACTCTTGAGAACCACGTAATTAACTTTTAGCGGCCTTATGAAGAACAAGGAGTGAAGAACACTTAAAAGATTCTACGTAATGTAAATGACCAAATCAAGAGCTTCACTCCTCCCTTTAATTTGAAGCCAATCCACTGTAATAATATTCCAATTGCCTAGACTCGATTCTGCATCAGACCCATCTTCGATTTATAAACCAACGAATTTGTCGATTGTGCCATCACTGCATGAAGATCTTTTTAAAAAGACTACGGATGCTTTTCTGGATACTCCTCCCATCTAGTGGACTTCAAACTGTCAACAAAATTAGGGCATACACCCTTTTTGTCAAAATGTTATGCTTGATGATGAAAAAGCTCATCCGCCCCTACCATTGTTCACTAAATCTGCTCTCCATACAGTAAAGTTTTCTTCTAAACAAAAGGGTTAAAGGGTTAAAGGGTTTAACGAGCGTTAACCACTCCTGGTCATCTGCCCGAAGCCCTAAGGCCCTATGTCTGCAACAGCCAGATTCCCTGGTGGTCACCCACCCAAGTATCAATCCAGCCCAATGCTGCTTAACTTCGGCTGCTTAACTTCTAAACAAAAGAAACAAGTTTTGAACAATAAGGCTGTTGGACAGATGGATTTTCTACAGCAAACTATAAGAACGCTGTGTGTGAGCTACTTTTTAATTCTACGTGTCACACGTCGAATTATTGTGGTTGTGCTCAAAAAAAAAAGCTAACCGCAAATCTGTTCAGCGAGATCTCCTCAAAAACCAGACACATTAGTTCAATTCTGATCCGACGAAATTCAAGTATGTAGGTTGGTGAGTTGCAGTGTGGAAGCTCAAAAGGTATTATGCTTTACAGAATATACATTCGACGTTTGAACTATGCTAACCTCTAACGAGGTCTCTCAGCGAAAAACCGTCGTCCTATAGTACACGATCTGTGTATGACGTCAGCGTAAAGGTGTGCAATAATATGAAAAATCACGGCGTGTAACTGCGCATTTCGGCAAGTCAGGTATTCAATATTTCGGTCGGTTGGAGACTATACGCAGACATCGAGATGGCTCCTCTCTTATCGCGAAGAACAATACAAACAGTACCTTCCTAAAGCACCGAACAGAACGAACAGAACGCACCGCTGTTAGAGACAGATTGGTTCCAAACTTGACGTCGCGCGTGCGCAGTGATGTTGCGTCAGCCACTCAGTACCTTCCTAAACTACACCACAGCTCAACAAGCTCAGCAGAGTATTCGTTACGTCATACCTTCACCGCGACCAGGCCTGGCTAATGGATATGACCAGGACTGGCTAATAGATGTGACCAGGCGAGAGCAATGCCAAATTGCGAACCATCTCAGGGAGGTGGTTTGCTGGGGATGAGGTTTGAGCATGCGCGAGCTAACAGTTTTGACGAAACAGATTCATCGCTGACGATGTTGACGTCAATCAAGCCGCATCAACACGGATATTAGCAAGGAATGAGCGAAACTGTCACCAACAGTGGTGCGTTTGGTTCGCTCTGTTTGGTCGTTTAGGAAGGTACCGATTATGAGTCATCACTTGCCTTTGACGGCAGTCTGGATGGTACACCGAACTTGTATGCTGGAATCTTGACGGTACATTGAATGCGAGGCGCGCATAGACTTTGATGTTAATTATTGCGCTAGCCTCGCTGCTTTTCGGGTGCGATATATTACGGTATTTGATTATGCATATTTGTGGTTGTTTCTTATTGAACGAGTGAGCAAAGCGAATGATGTCCTGTTTTTAAAGTGCCAGACTGGCCAAGGATGGAAAGGCGGTATACACCTCCTGGCCTCTGACTCTCAGATTTTTTTAAATCCGTAATAAGCAGTAAAGCTTAACAACTGGCCACATGAAAATGTAGTGTTATATGCAATGTGGACTTTGTCACAATTTTAGTGGGATTATTTTAACTTTTCTTACTGCACCTAAAAAGAGCAAATAAATTTAAAGTAGACAACCTCACGTACCCTCAGTGCAATACGATTTTGCCTACCCCCCCCCCCCCCCCCCCCCTCCAAATTAACTGCTGGAAATTAGTTTACTGGAAAATATGGTGTTCGATGATTTAAAAAATGTAAATGTCTGATGAACAAGAACAAAGGGGGCGGGAAACTGTAAAACAACGAAGTTTTCATTTTTTTTTTTTTTTGTAACAAAACCAATATCAGCATCGGATGAAAACATCTGGTCAGTGATTGCATCGTCGCACACAAGATTCTGGCTCATTTGCCGTATCGTACTAGCAAAAGATACGAGACAATTTAAAAAAAAAATATAATGTGCAATATAGTAGATATTGTTCAGTACACCACGCATTCAGATTTTTTATTAGTGTCCTGTTGGTCTGTCTGCCGTTCCAACTTCATACGTCAATTGCACATCTCTTTTATTCTACCATACGACACGTCGAATTACTAATGCAGTGTTAATACATCCTTGTTTCATTCTTTGATAGCTCTATAACCATGGCAATTTGCCATCTTGCAGGAAATTGGCATCGGTTACCACAGTTTATAAAAAGGGTAATGCGACCATTCCCCAAAATTATCATCCTGTCTAGACACAAGCTAGTGTATCGCGCCAAGTTAGGCAACAAACATTACAACAAACATCACATCAATTCACTTGTCAAGGCTGTAAACCATTGTAGCGTGAAGTTATAGCGTCAGTGTCTAATATCCTGAAGCAGAGTTTGGCACATTTCAGGTACTTGGGGAAAAATAATAATGCGGTACAAAAGCTTAAATTGTGTTGAAATCGAGAGCAACGACCCACCTGATAAAAATAAACTCGTGTAGGAATGCCAGGTAAGCTGCTTTCAATGCAAAATCTGACCCTCAATAACGTTGCAAATGCGTTACTACTAGTTACTAGCTAACTAGCTAGCTAGCTACCTACTCCGCTCATCCCAATGTCAAATCCCATATGGGTGATTATTCATCGATACCGAGATAACGGGAAGGCTTCCTGCTATGAAATTGGACGGATGGGTGCAGCACAATACGAACTTGAGCACCTTTTATGGTTTGGTGCCTGGGGATGTAACGGGGATGGCGTGGGAGGGCGAGTAAGTACGAAAGTATTGTTATAACCATTGTTAGTATTGTCTGCATCGTCTCTCATTGGACGGCCAAAGTTCGGACAATGACAACGTGTATACCGACGTACGTGCCTAGACACACACTAATGTATCACGATAAATCTTAACAACGTTGCCAAAGAAATTGTATTCACGTCCAATTCACGAAAAATAAACGAAAAACAAAGTAAAATAAACAAATTCCAAAACTGATAAAGAGGCCACCAAGTTGAGAGTGGTTCTGCCCTTCAAAGGAGTGGTATCAGCACACCAAAACTAACGAAATAAAACAAATTACAACAAAATTAAAACAAACCAAAAACCTATAAGGAGGTGACTAAGCTGAGAATGGTTCGGCCTCTATAGGTAGTAACAAAGTGTTGAAAATCAATTTCTTGTTACGTGACACATCTGCACAGTAGTGAAGTTGAAACTAAATACACAATTTTTAAAAAAGGAGTGATATCATATCAAAAACCAAAACTGGTAGAAGAGACCGCCAAGTTCCGAATGGTTCGGCCCTTCAAAGGAGTGATATCAACACACCAAAGCATTCGCCAGTTTAAATCGCACCGAATAATGCTTTGGACGTTAAATGAAAACTTGAACATTGCTATACCGAAAGTAGCAATGTTCTAGTGTTCATTTAACCTTCGAACTATTAACTTGGCGAATGTTTTGGTGTGTTGATATCACTCTTTTGAAGGGACGAACCATTCGTAACTTGGCGGCCCCTTGTACCGGTTTTGGTTTTTGATACGATTTCTTTTAACGTGCGTCCCACGTAAAATCTTGGAGCGTATTATTCGTGATCAGCTTACGTCTTATTTAGTCTAACATAATCTTTCCGATCCAACACAATTGATTTTTTATTCAGGCGATCGACCATCCTTCAACTATTGCAGCGTCTTGATGACTGGACCATACATCTTGATGTTGGTGTCCCTACAGATGTAATCTTGGTTATTATGCCGAAGCGTTCGACTCGGCTTACCACTCAAAATTCAGTTCAAAGTCATTAAGCTTTCGTATTGGTGGTCGCGTTCTGCTCCGGTTCTGTGACTTTTTGTCCAATGTGCTATAGTCTGCGAAAAAAACAACAACTTCGGAACCCAAATATGTTATAGTGGCGTTCCGCAGAGCTCTGTTATTGGATCTTTATTATTCTGCCTTTATATTTTTGATCTTTGGGCTATAAACTATAGGCCGTTGAAGTACCCACATTTGCTGATGACGTTAACCTTTATCGGGAAATAATTGGCACGTCAATTTACCAATTATCTACCGCCTTGTCGTATTTGACGAGTTGGTCTGGTGAGCGGTAACTATCATTGTCAGCTGACAAGCGTACTGTTTTTCATATTGGCCCTTCAAATATGCACTTTGATTATTTTATACCTGGTTACCCATTGGGCCATATCTACGTTGTAAATGATTTGGACGATTGATTTGATACTGACCTAAAATATGCTTCTTTCTGCTGTAATATTGTGAAGACGGCAAGCCAGATACCAGCTGTTGTGAGATGTTTTTGTGTCTGGGGCTAGGACTTTATTCTGGGCATTTTGTGTCTTTGGGAGACCAATTATGGAGTGCACCAGCCCGGTCTGATCTCCTAATATGTAAGGGCTGTGGCCCAGGTAGAGTCAGTTCAGCGCCTCTTTAACTAAAAGTATACCTGGATTAGCTGGAAAGAACTATACAGAACGACTAAAGTTTTTGAGGGTGGACTCACTGGAATCTAGCGGACTTAAGAATTTTTTATGACCAGTATGATTTTAACTACGGTCTTTTTTTTCCCGCATTCGTACTGAGAGTAAAACTAGGGAACACCCCCTAAAACTGGCGCCACAGCCTTTTTCAAGCGATTGTAGACAGTTTTTTTATTTATTTATTTTATCTAGAATCGAGTAGTAAGTGTCCGGAACGCACTACCGAGTAAAGTGATTATGGCACTTTTCTTGTTTGTCTCTAAGAGGAGGTAGGTAGAAGTAAATGCTGTACTTGATATGCTTTGGGAAATTCTTGAATCTGGTGCCATTTCAACTTGGCAAGGAGTCAGTGGCCCTCACCAGCACTTCCGGCACTGGCACTATTCTATACAACAAAGATTATTACTATTAACGTTTGTTACAAATAATTTACTGCTAATTTCGGTTCTTAAAGGGCAATTGTTGCAAGTTTTCACTTGTGCCGGTATCTCAATTCTTGGCTGTCATTTACAGTCTCAAACGTAAAACACTCGTAAACATAAAACGTAAAGCACTCGTAAACATAATGGTACCCTTTAAAAAGACTACCCGTTTCGCGCACAGATTGTAGGAAATTCTTCTTTGCGTCACGTGTTGTCGGAGCTTGGAACTCCCTTCCCGAAGTTGTTGTCATTGCACCCTCCGTGAGCGGTTTTAAACGCCGTTTGGAAGAACATTTACTTGCTAGGTTTCTCAAACGAAATTATCATCCCTGACAATTCTCCCTTTTTTTTCAAGGAACGGATTTAGTGGCCAACGCCCTTCCGTCATCGTGACCATTAAAGGTCAAAGTTATATTTATTATTTATTTATACTATATTGCGCAATTTAAACCAGGTAGTCGAACCGCAAAAAATTGGGTTAAGATTCAGCTCTTGGTAGTGTTCCAGTGCAGTTCATAAACTATGGTTCGGTGTGGGTTGGTTCAAACTGGTTTTAACCAGTTCAAAACCGGTTTAACACCAATTTAAAAAAACAAGTCCAAAAATCGGTTTTCAATTATTGCCTTTTTTTTAAATTCACTGACAGGCAAATAAGATGTTTTAAGCAAATATAATACAAATTAACGTAGAAAATATAAACAGTAAGTCTAATACTAATGCAAAATCGCTAAAGCATAGAGCTCACGATTCCTTAAAGGTGCCTTTTCACCTTTTCAACTTCTAGATGCAGCATCGTAGAATCTTTGAGCAATATAAAGAAAATATCGCTAAATTAAAAATGAAACAACACTATTCGCAGCAGCAGCGCTGCGATTTTCATAACTAAAGCGAGGTCACGTGACCCACATCAGCCTAATGAATGACGGAGAATCTGGAACGTAGACGCTGTGTTTAGAATATGGGCAATGCTATCGAAATGATGAACAAGCGCCTTTAAGGCCGAGTCCTTCTTTGGTGACGCTATTTGTCAACTTTTCAGATATCAAAGGTTTTCTCATTCTCGAATGTTATAACAACTATTTTTCACCTTGACGGGGGGGGGGGGGGGAGGCGGTAACAGATGCAACGAACTTTGATTGCGGGGTTCTACTGTGCTCGTCTTGACATCTGCCACCGTTTCTTCATTGAGAGAACCGTCAGTTTCTGGTATGTTCTCTCTGCTTTACTCTTGTTCTGGTCAACATGTTATGTCCTATTCTGTCCAATTCTGCAAATATGTTGCGTCCTGTTCTGGTTAATATGTTATGCCATGTCACTTATCTGTATTTTAATTATTAGTGGCTGGGTTGGTATAGAAATCATCAATGTCCAGCTTGGGCCGGTGCCTTGTTCTTTTTCTGTTTTTAGTTTCAGAACTAAACTGTAGCTTAACTTTGATTATGATTACTTTTGATATGGGCGAATGTGCAGCTACAAAACGAATAATTCTCTGTTGAAATGAGTTACATGAGTTTTTCTTATTTCACTGTTTCTTCAATTTTTTTACGGCAGCTTTACATCCTGACACTCAGCATTTTTATTCTTTTTTTATTAAATTGAGACCACTAACTAGTTGCACATGCAACAGCTTCGGGCAAAGAGTTCCAAGCATTAACTTTTGGCGAGAAGTTGGAAAGTCTGGTAAAGAATGAACAGCAGGTTTCCTAAGTTTCAGGTGATATACTCTTAGAGTAACGTTTCGGCTAAGTTTGAAAAAGGGTGCTACTGGAAGACCCACATTACGGTGAAGAATCTGGTAAGTCATAAGAAGACCTCCTCTGATTCGTCGATCACGAAGGGCAGGAAGCTTCAGTCTTCCAAGTCGTTACTTAGAACAACTAAGTAACGACTTGAACCTATACCTAGAAAAGTTTATGCTTTTGCAGGTGTAGATCCAA
Organism: Lithobius niger; assembly: GCA_023313725.1. Classification (NCBI taxonomy): domain Eukaryota; kingdom Metazoa; phylum Arthropoda; class Chilopoda; order Lithobiomorpha; family Lithobiidae; genus Lithobius; species Lithobius niger. The sequence continues at coordinate 12,923 of JAHWFP010114796.1, read as the reverse complement.
ATAACAAGCCACACATTTCTCTAACTTCGTCATGACAAGGCCATTTGCCACAAGATCACTACTCTTCATCGGATAATTAATACACTGGCTTTGGATGTTGGAATATCACACCATATAGCCTAACCAGTTGATCGATCACCTAGTAAATAATGTAATACTATTCGTATGTTATTAGCATTCCACCCTCGATGTCTCCCGATTTAAATCTTCATTTATTTCGGCTATTATTAATTTGAATTTATCTTTTCCGATCAACTCTCCGCAAATGTCAGTTACGTTACATTAAATCATCAATTCATTTGTATTGCAGCAAATAGTCGGTCATATCGACGTATGCTGGCGAGCCATTGTAATATGATCTACAATCCTGCGATAAACATTCGAACCAAGACAATTGACTCCTGAATATCCTTTTCCCACAACACTCCAATCATCTTTCCTTTAGCTCTTATTACTACTGAAGAGCGATCCCCACACTTTTTGTTTACCAAGTCAAAAGTTAAAACTTCGTTCCAGTACACAAATTCCAATCGTAGCATCCGGGAACTGAAGTGAAAGCCAAGATAGTGTGGAGCAACCTATAGTGTCCGCGGCCTATCTTGAGTTCGCCGCGGAACAAACACAGATAATCGAGTGTACATTTTAGGTAGCAGAGTGCCTTGTTGATATCCAAGATGGTTACAAAAACAATGGCGGCCATCGACAAGTCGCCCCCTCCAGGAAGACGTAGCCGATCATAAAATACTTGCAGGACTCAAGATACTCCGTGCACACAATACACGTAGAGGGAAAAAAAATTTCAAGTGTCAGTCCGACAGTCAAACCGGTGTCTTATGATAGCGCGTCCACTATAGTCTTGCTCTAAGATAACAAAATACTATACTTACTGATCTTATAAGTTTTGCGTCAGTATTGACACCATAGGGAACCAGAGTGCGAGTCAGCAACCTGGTTGGTATTCACCGACTATGGCGGAAATCTATAGTAAATGAAACTGCAGTATATAAGACAAGTAAACAAACTCCCGTCGTAGAATCTGTACAATGGAGTGAAACCTGTGTGCGGACACCTGGTCGCTACGACGGGCTTTTGTTTGCTTTCCCTCGCTGCAGTTCTTTTTCCACCTTCGTCCTAGTTTTGGATAAAAAAGAAAAAGACAACTTCACAGAATTTTCATTTCGGGAACGGTGAACTCCCACGAGCCACGAAAAGAAGGGGGTATGAATTAGAAACCTAAATGAAACCTTCCTTCCTCCCATCCAGCCAGTGTTCAACCTTGTGCCCCTCCCTCCCCCACCTCCCTCCTGCCACGGAGCCACAAGCCCCATTCGGCTCGCACGGATTCACCAGGGAGACAGAATCTGCCGCTGTGAGGTGCCTCAGTCGCTTTTTTTTATGATCGCCACTGCCAAAAATGCAAATGCACACATATATCCATTAAAATTTTAGCCTCCTCCAATTTGCTTATGATCCAACGCCAAGCAGGTCCCTTCAGCTCTATCGTTCTAGCCTGTCTATGGTAGGCGTATAAGCATATTCCCCATTTTTGGAGTTTGCTCCAACATTCATCCGAATTAAGCACACTCCTTCCCCCCTGTTCCCTCCACTCCCCCTCCCCAGCTTCTCGATTATCCTACTCCCCCCTCCACCCCTCCTCTAACGGCGTCCTCCTTTCTTACCCATCGTATCCTATTTTTTTCTCGCCCACTCGCTTTAATGTTGCTACGAAGGAAGACTCTTTTTCTTGATCCAATATTGCCTAAGCATACGGTACATGAAAATTTGATTCATTGTGCAACCAAGAATGATAACCTTGCATAATTTCCAGGCTGGCAAGAGCTACGAATGAATTTTTTTTTTATCGCGAGTGACTTAAAAGTCTTGCAGGGTTGGTCTTTCCTCCCAGCCCCCCCCCCCCCCCCGCAGCCGTCTCTTTTTTTTCGCGTTTCCATTTGCACTAATTAACTTTAGAACTCAGTAGGTAGAAGTACAGGAAGCTGGAAAAGATAGACGATCATTTTTTTTTACGTCCTGCATTAAAAGGGCCATATGAAAAGTGGTGCACTTTTAGCGCACGTGCGTAGAAACATGGAGTATTACTATAATACACTATTTTACAGAGCGAGACAAACCTGCACGTGTGGTGGGGGGGGGGTGTGAATTTCCAAGACTTGGCCTCTTCCGGTTTTTGGGGGATTCCTAGGAAAATATTTACCTGTGTTTGACTAACTGTTACAAAATGGTGTCACACAGGAAAGCAAGCGGTCGGTGTAATGAAAGCCAGCTCCTTCAAGTTGAATGTACACTGTAACGTTCATCCACATGAATAAAGACGGGAAAGCCAAAGGCTCACAAGAAATAACAAAATACAGATGCAAACCTATTAACGTTGCCTTTTGGACTTAAATGTCACACTGCTTGAGCGGGGAATTGAACCCAGGACATTTGAAACCAAAGGCCGAGATCGTACCGCTGAGCCAGACTGACACGGCCGTGTCAGTCTGGCTCAGCGGTAGGATCTCGGCCTTTGGTTTCAAAGGTCGTGGGTTCGATTCCCTGCTCAAGCAATCTGACATATAAGTCCAAAAGGCAACGTAAATATGTTTGCAACTGTATTTGGTCATCCACATGAAAGGGCTAACAGTGAAATGAGTAATGGTTACTTGATCTCATCTTTAACAATAAACGGGCACAAGTTACGGAGCGATTAAAACCTCATCAAGTAGTTCTGGCAATTTTACAGAGTTAATAACCACATAGGAAAACCAACATTTACTTGATGGAAGCAGACATGTAGCCAAGCAGACGGTCAGCACGTTTAAGTTAATGAACTAATTGTGATGAAGCAGCCTCGCATAACGAAAAAGACGGTCAACACGTTTAAGTTAACCAATACATCCTAATGAAGCAGCCTGGAATAACGAAGCAGACAGTGAGAACATATAAATTAACCAACTTTTACTGACGAAGCAGCCTGGCATAAACGAAGAAAACAGTCAGCACGACTAGGGTATGAAACTCATCCCGATGGATGCAGCCTGGCATAATGAAGCAAACAGTCAGCACGTTTAAGTTAACCAACTCACTAACATGCAAATTTTTAGCCAAAGGAGGTAAACAAGACATGTAATAAAAAAAAAAGTACACTTTGGGCGTACCCACAAATTTTGTAACTAAAGCACTAGTTAAACATAATTTGTTTAAAAAAAATAAAAAGAACCTAAGTCACGGCAGAACCTGACAACAGGGACCCAGACAAAATCTCTGTAAAGCAGGTCGTAAGTGCTGGGATCGGATCCTGCATGCAGTTATATAGGAGAAGGACTCTAGCCCCCCCCCCTTTTTTTTTATATATATCCCCATCTTCTATAACTGAAAATCTCGTATTCTTCTTCCTCTAGGGAAGTTCTATGGGGTAAGGTGGCCTGATGGTTAGCATAACCGTCTCCTGTGCCAGAGATTCCGAGTTCGAGTCCGCCCTCAGCCAGCCTTGGCATTTTCGGGGAGAGAAGGGACATGTGATGTCTCGTGCTCATGTCGATTGTGGCATGTAAAAATACCTAGCTAAATTGGAATTACCTAGCTAAAGCTAGGTCCCTTCTATACAACTGCATGCAGAAACCAGTTCCAGCACTTCCGACCTGCTTTGAAGGGAGTTTGTCTCGGTCTCTATTGTCAAGTTTACTCTGACTAAGGTTCTTTTTTATTGTTTTAAACAAAATATGGTTTTAACTAGTTGTTCAGTTTGAAATTTGTGTGTTACACCCAAAACGTTTTTTTTTTTTAAATTATGTATCAACTTTAGTACATTTGGCATAAAACTTCTTGCTTGATAACGGTTGGTAGTCAGACACGAAACATCTCATTTCAGTATTGTTCCATGTGCACCTTATTGATTTTTATTACTTCATCGATATTTAAAAGGCGCACCCCCTCCAGCTATTGAAAGTCGATTTACGACATAAATCACAAACCCAACCCCATCTTCATTTCAGTCAGTGCCAACTTGCGATACGCCTAACAGCATGATAGATAGATTGAGCTAACGCATGTGGCTTACGCAGTGAAATAATGAGCACTCTTGCAGCTTACAGCGTACACTTTCAAGGCGCTGCGTAAGGCGGTACGCATCACTATGTACCACCTCAGTTTCCACTCGAATTGTAAACTAGCATGTTGTAGTGGTACATATTCGTGGGTAGTTTGTGTATTCACAGTGTATTGCCAGGGCACAATTCTTGTGAAGGTGTTGTACACAGTGATGTGTACTCTCAGCTGACAAAGGCCGAAGTCCTACCGCTCAGCCATGCCGACACGGCCAAAAGGAAACGTCCATAGGTAGCATTTAACACGCACGCACTTTTATTTACTAATTTTCGAGCCATTTGGTTTTCCTTCCAGTTTGTTAGAGAGTAACGAAAATGAAATGTAATTTTTGTAAATAAGTTGGTTAGGTCCCCGGCACAGCTAAAAAGACAAAGAAAAAAAAAACAGCCAAGAATAGGGGACAGGAAAAAAAAACCTTGATAAAGCCGATAGTGACAGATATAGATTCAGACTTGCCTTTTTTGCATTTAAATTACAACGGGGCAACGTAATGAAATATGAATTCAAATTCATCGCGCAACCAACCCGATCCCGTCTTCCCTCCTTTCCCCTCCTTTCTTACCCTTTCCCCTCCGCTTCCCCTTTCCCTTCTTGAGACGGGCACAATTTCAAAATTTCGCCTGTTGCCATTCTAAACGACCCGCTCTTATTGTGTCTAGTCAAGTGTGTCTCGAAACTGGGAAGATGAATTGAGTTGGGCGAGAAGCGACGTCCCTAGCCTCGCCTGCCGTCATTCATCAAAATAAAGATCCGCACTTGCTCCGTTCTTCCTCCGTCTCGCTTTTCCCGCTCTCTGCTGACAGTCGGGGCCAGACGATCGCGTCCGTGTCGGATGCTGCGCGACGATTGCATCCCATGTGGCGCCCGACGCAGGACCCCATCTGTCGGCCATCATTCAAACTACAAACTCTTTGGTATGTTTTCGGCGGCAGTAGGCAGTAGTATATAAACGTGTACGAACGAGCAGGGCCGGATTAAGAAATTTTGGGGCCCGAGGCGTCGGTTTGTATTGGGGCCCTAATCATACAGGGTAGGCGGGTAGCCCATAAAAAAAAACGTAAACCTAAAAATATCTAAAAATCCAAAAGATTTTTAACAAAAATGAAAATGGACACCACGTTTCTGGATCAAAAATCCCATTCAGTCTGAAAAAATAGGTCAAATCGTAAAAAATGTCCATCTGACCTACTGTTGTTCGGTCCGGTGCAGCCACAAGTAGGCTATAGAAAGTACATGTAATGCGGTACATGTATGCGGTAGAAGGTACATGTACACGGTTACACTAACGTCACGAGTGCCCCGAATATCAGTTATAAATTTAAAAAAAAAAAATTGCGCCTTACGTAGACGTGTCGTGTCACTCAGCAAATGAGCAGTTTCAGCTATTTTTGTTTATTAAAGAAGGAGTTTAGTTCGATAAGTTAATAAAACCTAATCTAACATAAACAACGTGATATAGCCACGACGTCACCATTTGAAAAAAAAAATTGAAACAATTTTAAAGTAGTCGCGGAGGCCCCTAGACTACCTGGCGCCCGAGGCAGCTGCCTCATTTGCCTCACTGTTAATCCTGCCCTGGTACGAGCCATATCGTTCTCTTCGTTCACTCTATTGGCGTCGATTCTTGCTTCACGTAGTTTATTCGATCACCAAAGCATCCCAAATCGATGTACTGATTATTTCGACGCAAGCTAATTGCGATTGTCGCTCACAGTTCGTTTACCGCATTCGTCAGCACGCCTGCGTTTAATCTACATCATTCAACACGTACGAGTTGTTTGTTTTTTGTGTGTTTATTCGCCTACTCCTCCGAAAGTAAGGCTCCTACGAAGGTGAGAGCTCGCGAGAGAAAAGCGAGAACCGCGTTGAAAATGTGAACTTTACGTGGAAATCGCTCGCTTTCCGTGATCAATCTGCTCACCTCCGTGCTTCAGACACGCGAATGTTCGACAACCTTTGAAAATCTAAAGGTCTGCTCTTTCCGTGCCCCCAGCAGTTGAAGCACAACCAATTTCAAGATATATATGTAGTGCTGCTGATAGTATTATGATGTCGTTCTAAGGTTTTTTTCCCCCTTTCTGATAAGTTTACCTGAACAGTAACTCTGTCTGCTCAAACTCTGACGTCATGATCAGTTTTCAGAGTAGTTATTTTGCGTATGTGAGGATCAAATATTTAAGGAACAGCAATGAAAATAAGCGTATCTGAAGCGTATCGTAATTTTTATTTTTCGATAGCGCTACTTTCGTTTTTGTAGGTGCATTAAATCCAGAGGAGTAGAGGTACAATAACATGGAAACACGCACACTGTACGTTTTTAATGAACAGTGATGTATCAATTAGTAATCCTCGCTACAAAAACATTTTAAAACATGGCATGTAGAAGATATTTTCTAGCAATCCCAGGATTGTATTATACACGTAAGGAGATTAAGTTTTGGTTCCAGTTTGAGTTTGATCTACAGGGTATCCATAAAGTATTCATACATTTTTTTAAATCAAGAAAAAATAAACTATTTATCTAATAATTCAAATCATTACACCAATAGAAAAAATGGTTGAAAAGACATATATAGACATCTCGATATCTCGAACTGGAAATCCTCATGCAACACGCGGGCACGAACGAGACAGTCAAAAACTGAATCTGTGGTGTGCCATACGGTACAGCAGACTTATTGTCCCATTTTTTTTCCAGAGAGGACTATTAACGGGGGCAACTACGTCGACATGCTCGTAAACTACGCGATACCACAATGTGAGGAGTTTCGTTTCAACCACACGTCATTTTCTATGCAGCAACACGGTGCACCTTAGTGAGCCTTATAGTGAGGGAAAAACTCACTACAACAAAACCAAAAACTGATAAAGAGGCGACTAAGTTGAGAATGGTTCGGCCTCTCAAACGAGTGATGCGAAATTAAAAAAATATTGGAAAAATGGCCACTCAAGCTGTTTTTGACGTTGCACATCATTACAAATCTGCAGGCTAATTGAGTTGAGTCTTAACACACAATTAAATATGCTATCATATCAAAAACCAAAGGGGCAAAAGGGACCGCCAAGTTGCGAATGGTTAGGCCCTTCAAAGGAGTGATATCAACACACCAAAACAATCGCTAAGTTAATCGCATCGATGTGCAAATAATACTTTGGATGTTAAATGAAAACTTGAACATTGCTACAGAAGGAAGCGATGTTCTAGTTTTCATTTAACCTTAGAACTATTAGTCGGTGCGATTAACTGGGTGAGTGTTTTAGTGTGTTGATATCACTCCTTTAAAGGGCCGGACCATTCGGAACTTGGCGGTTCCTATTACCACTTTTGTTTTTTGAAATGCTTGATTTGATTTGGGACTGACGGTCATCGGTGACGGTAAGATGTTAGCAACGTATCCGTGCGTTTCTTTTTCTGGACGAGCTGTAGCAAAAGTGTGGTGTGGAATTACGCGCCAAACGTCACCTACAAAAGCACGAGTGATGGATGAGTGGTCAGCCTGCCTTCACTCCTGCTATACTGCCTATATTTTCCTATATTTTTCTATAATTCAACGAAATTTCCTAAATGTCCTGTATTTCGTACAGTTTCGTATATTTTTTATTTAGTTTAATTTAATTTAATTTAATGTAATTAATTAATTTAATTTAATTAGAATTTAAGCCTATGCTCTGCTTACAGCGGACCCTATTGCTACAGGCTAGTGGATATGTTATGAACATTCTCTGCCTCCATTCTCTTCCTATTCGGGCCATGACGTCAAAATAAGAATTGTACGGTTGGCCATTTAAAAAAAAAATAGATTTATAATCCGCAATAAAAATTCCTATTTTTTTCCTATAATTTTACAGTTAAATTCCTAAATTTCTCCTATTTTGGACAAAATTACTATGATTCCTACAGTTTTAGATCTGAATGTGAATGGTCAGTCAGTGACGTAATGCACAAAACGTCATTTTATGCATATTACGTCACAAACCGATCATTCACATTCAGGTTTAAAACTACACGAATCACAGGAATTTTGTTCAAAAATAGGAGAAATTTAGGAATTTAATTGTGAATTACAGGAAAAACATAGGAATTTTTATTGAGGAGTATAGTTGTATTTCAGAAAAATGGACAACCGTACACTAATTCTTATTTTGTCATCATCGCCCGAATAGGAAGACGGAAAAGCAGGCAGGTATCGTCTATAACGTTCACTTCACACTGTATCCGAGTGTTTCTTTAAAGTATTCTACGGGGAAAACAAAGAATACGTTATCGGATAGAAGCGTCCAACACTGGTCAATCGCGAATTTTTCAACACGATTCGCTTCCCTCATATCTGGCGTCTCATCAGTAATTCTCGCGAGCGTCGTAAATTTTGAGAAATATTTTCTAAAATAATTCTCTAGGCATCCGCTTTTTTTAAAGCATCTTGGTAGAATTAAAAAAAAATTGCATCATACAAATTACTTACGCCCCACTTGCATCACGTCGCCATCGGGGGAAACAAAATGGACGCATTAAAAAAGAAAGGGAGGAAAGAGTTCCTTGTCAAGTCACGAAACCAAGTGGCACGAAGGCTAATTAAAAATTTGTACACTTGGATGGAACCTAATTTCTTGATGTCGTAAATACCAGTGGAAAAGAGTCCGGACCCACGACCCTCGATAGACTGTCGGTATCCAAGCGCCACCGTGCGGTGGGAGAATTTTAGAAACAAGGCCTTTCTTCAATGAGCGTACTCCTAAACTCACCAGATAGAGTTTATCCATAGCTTGCCACAGTTCCTGGCCTAAATCCAATTATGGTTCCACTTTTTCGGGGCCGAGAAGGATTCTGAGTCAGAAAATGATCCCTATTCGCCAGAGGGAACTCCCCCTCTGTGTTTTTGTGCCCATTTTAATCCTTTACCTTACAATGCTGTAATTATTGTAGTTTGCATTTGTTATTAAGTCACAAACAATCTCGTGCTATTGTATTCTAATTGTTGTTCCCCTTGGATTTTACCATTGATCGTTTTTAATTGCTTCGGTCTTCCCCTGGTTATACGAAAACATGGCAGGGCGATTAGAATCCTTTTTTTTCCCGTTCCCTAACGACAAATGTTACTAAACGATGTCGATGGACACTCGCATGACATCCCCAGCGTTATCAAGGCCTTGGGACTGACAGCTTTTTTTTTAATGTTGAATGATAGTTTGTTGCATATTGACTCGAAGTTTGTTATGTCAAACTTGTATGAGTCTACAATATTCAATATTTCATAATATTTCTGCAATATTTCACATAATTGAAAAAAAAGAACTTAATAATAATACTGATATGGTCATCCGAGCAATTAAAGCGCCAAGGTCGGCTGGGGTGGTAGCTGCGTTTCTCACATAGCGGCTGTCTCGGTTGGCTTTGAGAATAGTACACGGGACAGAATCAAGTCAACGATTGTGTCGTCACAAACCGGAATGATTCTCGTATTTTAAAATCACAATTTATAAGTTTCTAGGCTAGTGTCTTATAATTTTGCTTCGGCGATCTATTGGAATAATTAATTTTAAGTTTTACCGCATTAGTCTATTAGATTTTAGATCTCATGGTAATTATTAGAAAATTAGTAGACGTACACACAGAGATGATTATTGTACGCGCGCAATGCATCATATAGTTACGGATCGTTCTTAAATATAGTTAACAATATTCAACAGAAAATCTCCTAGACGCCACATTTTAAAACGGTTTTTTAACAAGGGAAAGACTAACGGTAAGTAAATAGACCTTTGGGGCCGTACTTGATCTGGTGGATCGAGAAAAATGGCGCTGGGAGGTATATCCCTTTAAAGACAGACTGGGTCAAAGATATTAAAAATTGATAACCACAGCCAAAAAAGATACAAAGTTTTATGCGAAAGGAGAAGAAAAATGAAGTTTCATCTTTAAAGATTTTTAAGGCAAATATGAGCTTTCAGCGTCCTTTTCAATTCCCTTAATTTTTCAACGGTAAGTAAATGTTCAGGCAAACTGTTAAAAAGTTTTGGTACAGTGTATTCTCTGTCACGTTCCCCATACACATTTTTTTGCAAATGGGTGAATGTTATTTCGTAGGGGATCTTGAACCGTCACATTGTGTTTATCGAGATTGCGTAGATGTATCAAGATTTGTGCCAAACCTTTCCAATGAAACAGTGATAACTAACATACACGAGTTCTCCGGTAAAGTCACTTGCGTTCCTTACGGTCCGATGATAAACGGCTTCTAGGCATGTTCTGGTGGTCGAGCGCTTCCCGTTGCGTGTAATTATACACATCCTTACAGATAAGAGGTCCAAGGATCGAGACCACGCTCGCTCGGCTACTGGGAACTTCCTGACACTATTTCCGCATTATTTTTTCAAAAACTTGGGGAAAAAAGTTCTTTCCCAATTTACTGCCCTCCAGTTTCTCTGTTGTGAAAAAATTAGCCAAATTACTTTAATCTTTTCCATTAATGTAGACTAAATGACATTCCCTGTATGCCATTTTTCGGTATCGGGACAAGTGATAGACACCCATCTGATCGACGGACAACTGGTCGACACCAGGTGATCGACAGCTAAATGACCGACAGGTCATGTGATCGACAAATGAAACATCGCCCTCACAAATATAAATTCCTGTTATCGTTAGAACTAGGGTGGTATCTGATTTAAACCTCTAACCTCAGCAATGCTTTTGCAGTATCGAAATGTAAATAAATCTTATTAAAACCCCTGTCCTGCACCCTCCCCCGATAAAAAAAGCAAATACAAATATTAATAAAATAGATACTGTTATTAAAATGTAAATAAATTTCGTACATATATTGACTTGCCCTTTACATAAGTAAAATTGAATTAAAATAAAAAATACATAATTTTTTTTTAATATATTGTTTTTTTTTAATATATACAATTTTCGATCACTGGTCCTGTTTCTAATTTGGCGGTGGATCACATGTTCTGTCGATCGTTTATCCTGTCTCTCGCATGTCCTGTCGACCACATGTCCATGTCGACCGTTTGTCCGTCGATCAGAAGGGTGTCGATCACTTGTCCATGACCCCACTTTTCAATTCGGCGGCATATTCGACTAATGCTTTCATTGAATCACCAGCACTTTTTTCAATTGCATACATAACACGACTCGATTTGATTTTCATTTCTCTACGAGTTAACATTTCCCTGATCAAGTTGGATCGACGCCGTCAGCGTACCGTTGGGACTGGCTTCTAGTAATCTTTCCAAATTCCAATCAATTCTATTTTTATTTAAATTGTTAGGATATTCGAGTTCATTTAATTTGCTGTTGTACAGTGATTAACGTGAACAAGAACAAAACGTCCGTTTGTTAGCCGAAAATTAGATTAACGGAGCAGTTTTCCGGGGACCAATTTTCGGCGAGCAATTTTCCTGACACGGAAAATTAAAACGTGTTCTTTTATTTGTTTGGCGCAGTTGTCTTGTTAGCGCCGGATTTAGCCTCATAGAGGTTTGGTGCTTAAGATTTATTGTGCCCACCCCACGAGTCCCGCAAAAAAAAAAAAAAAAAACGACAATAATAGTTTTTGTAGAAACAGTAAATGTAAAACTTTAGTACCTTATTTTATTTTTTCCGTGACCATGAAGCACCCCCCCCCCCCCACCTCTGGATGACTGTATTTTTTCTTGTTTTTAATTGTAGGACAAAGTTTGTTGAAGTGTTTCTTATTGCGCGTTTAGGCAAGGACAATTTTCTCGATTACTAGCTTTCACTTGGTCAATACTGAATCTGCTGGCTGCTTCTCGCCTTTGCCGGAGAATGCGGCTTTCGAGCTGTCTATACGTAGTAACTATGGCAACAACGCGGATGCAAATCTCCTCCTCGTGCCTCCCCACACGACGTATGATGCATGCAACACGACAGCGTCGATGTATGACAACTATAGAAAACAATTTTTATTGCAGTACAAGACGACGGACAGATTTCTGAATGCCGGTATTCGATGTTTCGTCTTCGATTCGACAACCCCGAAATGGACGCCATGTTGGATTCTCGCTGTGAGTAGCTCTTTATTCTATCGTCGATTGATCACTGCTAGAAGCTGTATTTTCAGCGAGAATAGCAAATTTTGGAAATAGCGTGAAATGGCAACAATGTTGTAGCAATGTTTAAAATGACTGTTCCACTTTTTTCTTTGTCCGTGTTGTTATTTATAATACATTTAATTTGTTGTCTATTACCGCATTCATTTAATAGAAACGGGAAATTAATCGTAAATAAATACCGGTTGCCTAGCAATTAGTTTTCGGCGAGCGAGAAGGTCTCGTTGCGTAAACGAGCCCTTATGCTTGCATAACAAACCCTGATCTTATTCTTTATTTTGAAGTTCGCAGTTTAGGTTTGCAGTGAAATTACATTTTTTCAGTTTCCATCAGTGAAGTTTCAGCTCGTTTTGCCATTTGGAAAAAAATTACGCTGTAAATTTGAACCGTGGACTAGGCGAACACGGACAAATGTTCGGGAAAGGGGGTGGGGGAGGCGGAGGTGTCTGCCCATTTCGTCCTCTGGAGCGTCGCCATTGAAGCTGAATAAGGCGATCTGAAGAAGAATGAAAGAATTTTGAGCGCAGTTGAGCAAAGATAGGGCGGCGCATGCGTGAGGGAAAACGCAAATCATACAATCTCGGGTGTTCGTGGTTTACAACACTCAGCAAAAAATGACGCAATCAGGAAAATCTAGTTTTATAGCTTGTTGCGCTGTCTTGACGTGAGAACAATGGTCGAGGATGATTGCTTCGCGTGACAGCCATTTCCACAACAATAAATTTTTTGTTGGTTTT